>JAYMTP010000365.1:0-35859 GCA_036897365.1 Geranium brycei | reverse complement strand
TACTATGATATGTCTTTGATCCCATTTTTATTATACATATAATATATTCACCTATTCGCCTCAGGACAACTTCATGTCTTTTCCATCCCCGACTTTTCTTGTCAATAATCACTTCTCTCCCTCCACTTCAAAAAATAAATTTATATGCTTACAAAATAATGACGATAAAATAAATATATAATTTTGATTTTTACGAGAGTTGAGAGATTGAGAGAGAGAGAAACGGCAGAGCGTATAAGACCTTTCACTGTTACTGTTTTTTTTGCGCTACAGATGGATTTGACCGCAAAACACAGTAACTCCTTTCACACACTTTATGGCTCTCTTTCTTTCATCAATGCTACAAAAGCTAACTTACTGCACTGCACTGCTCTTCGTCTCCTTTACTTTACTGTAATTTTAATCACTGCAAAAGGAACATTACTGCTTCCGTCATTACTTCACGTCACCTCCTACCACGCCCTACCACCCTTCCTTTACGACTAAATTACACAACTGCCACCGCTCCCTCCGATTCCATTTTTGCTTCTTTTTTATCCATCTCTCGATTACCATACTCTCTACTATGGTGCTTTCTGTAAAGGCGATACAATAATAAAGTTGAATAGGAATAGGAATAGGAATAGGAATAGGACCCTTGTGATGAGTGGAGTGGATCACACAGCAAGAATGGGAAAAGGTGGGCCCGGTTTGATGGACGGCTCAGAGTGTGTGGGCCATCTCTCTCTACTTGCATGGACTTGGGCTTGGGGGGTGCCCTATTCTATGCTCACGTTAAGATCCTTTTTATGGAAACGACAACATTTGTGTACTACCCACTTGTGGGGCTCTCCTTCGCATTATTACTATGGACACCACCACTGGTCTTGCGTAAACATTTCACTTTTTTGTTCCACCAATTAGGAAGTGTCAGAGCTTATAAAGGAAAAGGCCAAATCATGACTTGGCGAGGCCGAGTCGGGCCCAACTCAGAAATGATTGCAGAGGCCCATTTAGGCTACACAACTAAGTATTAATCACCCCTTTCAAATAATAGCAGGATAGATGATACGTGGCTTGAAACTTTGTATGTTTCAGTGTTGTAAGAAACAATGGTGCTAGTCTGTCATTGAGAGTTTTTCTAGGAACTAATCAAAAATTAATTAGAAAATAAATCAAATTAAAATATTAATATAAAATTGTAGAAGATTAAGTGGGGACTAGTTGAGGAATTAATCGGACAAGTAGGAGATTTTTTTAAGTGGTAAGTTTGCATCAAATTTATAACCAAGCGAACTTAAACTAATGTCCATGAATTGACTTCTGTTACAGCTACAAGCCTACAACTGATCTAATGCAAACAACATATCAGATTTACAGATGTGATAAAAAATGAATTACAGACACGGAGAGCACATGGTTGGAAACGAGCAATCTGAGTGAGAAAAAAGCTATCCTAAGCACTACACGATTGCACTGATCTTCTTATACTACAAGATGGTGGTTTCTGATATATCTCAACCTTTGGGGAATTACTCACCAGTTGCTGCTACATGGCTGAATTCCCAGTCTATATACATGAAAACTACTTTTTGAAACTTACCATACAAATGAATGCAATGCAACGGCCGACTAGACCGTTGATTAGGAGGAGGATTAAACATCGATTCCAGTGATTGAGATCATACCCGTGTTTGTACAGCGAGCCACATCGCGTTATCAACCACACTCCTGAATATCTGGGAAAAAAAGAGAAAACAGGATTTATGTGGACAAGTTCAGTAAGCTGCTACATTTGGAGAGGGTGCTAATGTAACGTCAGTAACCTTTTGGCATTTGAAATCACAAAGGCTTCCAGAGCCCATTTAGAATAGCAAAGCTTGGATATTTCCTTCACGGTTTCGCTATCACCACTCTGGGTTGCTACCAGAGTCAGAACGACGGGAAGAAGCACGCTCCACTGGAAAACAGAAAAGTTGAACGTAACTAATGGGGAAAGAGGATAAATTTGAAATTTATCCAAGCAAGTAGAAGAACATCTCACCAGTTGGGCTGGACCCTGTTCACAGCAGATGGCTAATACATACGCTATTCCAGTTACGCAGTACACTAGGCAGACCAAAACTATGTAATTATCTACGACTGATGATCTAGGGTTGTTGAAGTAATAGAACATGGAGAGGTAAACCCAGGGCTTGATGATTGTATTGAAATGGTCAACTGTATCCTTGGCTAGAAAGTAAGCCAAGCTGCTCATGCCGGATGAATTTTCTCTCTTGTACTCTAACTTATCCAGAGAGAATGATCTCAAAGCCGCAATCTTGCACAACAGAGCTGAAAGTTTATCGAGAATATTACATGTTAGTAATTTAGTATGGCATGGAACTAAGAAGAACCCATAACAGATTTTAAGTTCAACTTATGTGTCAGAGGACTTGAAAGATTTAACTTACAAACTGCAATAACAGTGTATGTATAACCAAGCACTCCAAACGTTTCATCACTCACTTTAGCAACTGTTCCTAAGCACACTCCAGCAAGGCATAAAATCAGATAATCTACAGCCTGTTCCCTAGCCTCCCGCAGCCGCTGCTTACCAACCCTGTCAAAAAAGTCATTTTTGCATAAAAGAGATTGAGTTTTGTCATGAGAAAGAGTACAAAAGTCTAAAATGAGTAGAAAAACAAGCATAGGAAGTTTACATCTGGTCGTCTAAGAGTGTGCATGGAGAGGGTTAAGTATTTACCTAGCAATGAAATATCTGAACTGCACAGCTGCATTAGGAGTTTTTCGGTTTGATAAGTCCCGTGATGATAGAAAATTATGCAGTATACTTTCCTTCTTCATCACAACGTTACACTTCACATCTTCCCACAACTCTCCGGCAAGAGACACTTCAGATCCATCAACAGAATGTGCTCCGTGTGAAGAACTATCACTACTCGATGCTGATACTCCATCAGCGTGATCTAGCATGTCCGCTGGGACTGGATACCCATTATGAAGCATCCATCTAACTGGAAGTTGTTTAACAGTAACTCCAGAACTAGCATTTAATTTTACTATACCCTCCAGAATATCTATGTAGTGGTCAGGAGGATTCACACGGTCAGGGACAGGAATCCCAATTCCGGAAAAGTACTCTTCAACTTTCTTAACTGGACCATGATACACTATAAGACCACCTTTAGCTAGAAATATTAAATCATCAAACATCCTGAACAAGGAGTAACTGCAGGAAAACATGAAAAGGATATCAAGTTGCACTTGCAGCCACTTGTGGAAAGTAATTCATATGACTACACGTTAAAATATCTAGCTGTTGGTAAATAAGTGTAGGAAATTACGGTTGTTTACCAAGAACATGTTTCAAAAGTCCACAAAATTCAATTAGAGTTTGTATATCAGACTGATTTTGGGTAAGCTACAGTTTTATGACAATGCAGTGCATGTTCCATTTATTTTGAAGCCTTCAAGTGTGTTGTTAGCACTTACGATTATGCTCTGAACATTACTACTAATTTAAGCAGTTTCAGAACAATGAGAACTACCAATTTGTGTAAGGTTCAGCAGAATTATGGTCACCTAAAACTAATTAACAGTAGCAGTGTAAGAACCAGCACAAGCTATGTCAAGTAGCAAAAGAGGTTGCTTCTATACGAGCAAGGTCCTGAGTTCGAATCTTGATACATACATTAGCTTTGAATTTAAATCCAAGTTGGATTAAATCTGAGAGCTCGAGTGCTGATTAAAAAAAAGCAGTGTAATCAATCAAAAAGGCATGGTTTCTATTGACGTCCTCTAACCATCACACCAGTTCGGCAGTTCCTATAAGAAATACTCCTCACTCCCACCTTTAAGTGTCCACTATACCAAAAATGGATGTCTCACATTAGTTATCCAGTTAACCTTCTAACAAGGAAGCTAAAGTTGCATATCCAAAAAAAAGCAAGGGAGCTGAAAATTATTTTCCAGTAGTGCCCAAATTGTCAGTAATAACAAGTTTCAGCCTGTTAAAATAATGGCATGTATGGAAAATCAAACACTATTGTTATTCTTAATATGAACAAAAAGGTCAATAGGGCGTTTATGTTAGGGTGGAGCGAGTATTGTTTTGGTTATCACTATGATCTTATAGGTAATAAAATATGTGATTTCTTAATATTTAAAAATGGCTCTCTGAAGCACAAGAAAGTTGTGAAACGTTAATGAGTTTACAAGGATATGGAGACACGAGAAGCTTAACTCAAGCCAGCTAGCTAAAAAGTCATCCCAAACCTGGGAAGCATGATTCTATAATTCTTGAAAGACAACTTACCTTGGCTGGTGAACAACCAAGCTGACATTCACTCCTTCAAGAGCTTCTCGACGAAGAGCTCTAAGAAGTAACTGGGAAGATGAACTGTCCAAACCAGATGTGGGTTCATCTAATATCAAAAGTGAAGGTTCCATAACCATTTCCAGCCCTACATTTACACGTTTTCTCTGACCTCCCGAGATTCCTCGCTTCTCCACTGTCCCAACAAGAGAATCCCGCACTAGCTGGAGCCCCAAGCACTCGATGACTCGTTCAACAACAAGAACTTTGTCTTGTTGTGGTAGATTGGCAGGAAGTCTATAAAAATATAAAACTCAGAGAAAGAGATTTGAATAGGAAGAGTAAGGTAACGTAAAGCAGTCACAACAAGGAAAACAAAAACTTAACTGTGAAATGCATTCAGACTAAACTATAGTGTTAGGAGTATTTCCTAATTTATAGTTTCTTGTTTAGTAGTTTTCCTATTCTAAGTTTATTTTCTATTGGTGGTTAGATTCATATATAGTACAGGTCTTCTTCTCTCTATATAACGGAGTGCTCTCGTTGTATTAAATTAACAAGAATCATCAATGAAGTATTTGAATTTTACTTATAGAAACATATATGACTCTGGCCATTAACTTCCATGCTGCCAAATTTCGTTTGCGTGATGTTTTAGGAATCAATTATAGCATGCGAGCGTACCAAATGTACACAACTACAGCAGACAAACTTAGCTGCACGGAATACGGAGGTATGTTAATAGCTAGCACTAGCCATGTATAAATATAACCATACTGGTTGATGATAAAAGAAAAGAAAAACCAGTCCGGCATTCATGGCCATGGCCAAAGGAGCAACACTCAAAGAGAGCAATACACAAAAGTTCATGATGAGTTAAAAGCTTACCTGCATCTTGCACTGAACCAGAGATTTTCCTCCACTGTCAAGTTCCCATGGACAATATCGTCTTGTGGCACAAAACCAATTATTTTCTTGTATGCCTGAATTGATTCAGATTTACCATTTATAAGAATCAATCCAGACACGTCACACCCAGAAATTTTTCCCGTCAAAGCAGAAAGAAAAGTTGTTTTGCCCGCCCCCGAAGGTCCCATGACTGCTGTAACTCGGCCAGGTGATAATTTCCCAGTTACACTCCTCATTATATGTTTATTCTTCACTCTTAGAGTGAGGGTTAAATCTTTAAAATAAACCTCAATCATAAGTCTCTTCCTGACTTCAATATCACTAGACATCGAGATCATCCCGGAGAAGGTCAAGTTCTTATTCTGCTCCTGCATAGCCTTTTCTTTCTCGATTTGACCATACGCATACCTGAACATTTGACTCTGACTATGCAAATTCTTACCCTTGGATGCGCCCTTTTTCTTTTTTTTATCTCCTATCTCCAAACTGAAGCCTTCTTGACTATCAGTGTCACCTTCAATCTCACCTATCATCTTTGTAAGGTCACTTTTTTCCTTTTTCTTTACTTCAGATGCAGCAGATTGTTGCTCAGATCCAACAGGTGGTTTACTACCAGAAGATTTTTTGCGAGAAAAGGTCCGTGATAATTGTGTCTGCAGTCCAATTGCAATCTCTTTTGCAGATTTCCACTTTTCCTTCGCTCGCGTTTCTCTTACACTTTGAACAGCCTTTTCCCTGGACACTGCTTTTCTTTTCTCTCGAGTGGAGAGAACTTGGTCAGAATAGTTATATATGATGATTACAACAAAACTCAGTGCTACCTACATTGACAAGGATAGGGTCAGTTCTGATGACTGTGACAGTGAAAATATAGAATGTGTTACATAAACAAACAATCAACATAACAGATCTACAAAAATTGATTGCACAATTTCATTAATATTCATTTGTTATTTTATAATTTCAAAATCAAGCCTACATTGACAAATATATGGTCAGTTCCGTTGACATTGACATTGACACTGAAATATGTTATATAAACAAATAATCGATATGATAGTTCTGCATAAATGATAGCACAATTTCATTGATGTTCATTTGTTGGTATAATTTTAAACCGAGTAACACATATATCATGCCGGACTCCAGCATTAGAAGGTCAATCTTAATAGTTGAGTTTGATTCTCCCTTTATATGCACCTCCTTTTCCTATTTTTATTCAATAATGGTACTTTATAATTCAATACTTTATACTGGATATCACATGGCATAATAAGGAACACGTCTGCACATGTACTCCAATCCACCTAGGACATAATTTGGTGAAGAGAATGACCTGAAGTAAAAATGTAATAAATATTTGAATCTATATATTCTAGCAAGCAATTTTAATGTTCCTGTGGAATACAAATAGGCCTACTGCAAAGGAGTAAAGCATGACTAAACTTAGAATTTTACTGGATAGTCTATCATCTAAATAATCAAAATGTTAAGCGACCACTCACAAAAATCAAGGCGCCATATGCTTGGATATTTTGATTTCCCGATTTTTCCTCGCACCGTGCAAGGCTGAAGCACTCTGCAAATACATACATACAGGTTCATATTCTCTTAAGTATAGACACATGGTTAACAGATATGGTCATGGAAGATACCAAGAGTGCACTCTAGCATCCCACTAAAAACGGGAAACGGCCATGTAGAAAGATCCATCCCATTTACCATTATCCTATTCTCAATGCCCAATAGCACCTAACTCATATTTTTGATGATTCAAAAGATTACTTGCAGGAGTTGATGACATGGTTATACAAAATTCTAAAAACCCTCAAACAAGGACCAACTCAACTAAACAATTTAAGCTGACAGTTGAGGACCCACTCATTATTTTGTACTCCACAAACAATTAACTTACACCCCAAAGAATGTCACTTGTTTTCAGATTATGCATACTATTGTATTTATATCTACTTCCCAACCTCACACAACTGTATTTTCAGTTAACTGCGTGAGTAATATGGCAAGACCCATGTAGGGTCATAGCATTCTTATAACCTTGAAATTTTGACCTGACTGATGAAAACATAGTTGTCTTGTTCAAAACATTTATATGCCCATAACCTTCTGCTTAGAATTAAAAATTGTCTTGAACTTTCATTTGCAGTAAGAGCATCACTGTAGCATATGTATCTTGCCTGTGCACTAGAGTTATAGTGAGCTCGTCTAGTCATGTTCCTCTCGAGAGGACAACAGGCCCTGTCATCTTTACTCAGAGAATGAAATACATTATAACTATAGGTGGCATGAATTTTACAGTTTACCTAATATATCCTTAAGAAATTTCATGACATGTACATATTGGGCAATTTAGTTAATATACTTGTGCAAGTATCCTGGCAGTTTTACTATTCTGACTGCTGAATGATATAACTAGCTATTATCTTCTTTTTTCCTATCTATTAATAAGACACTTCCATAATAGCTGTGTTGCCTTGCTGACCACCTGACTGATACACAGATATTTGGCTCTAATTCAGACACCACCAGCCATATTGTCAATTTTCATGTATAGAGATCCAAACCCATATTTAGATATTAGCTAAACAACTCTACCCTGTCCCATATTTCCTAAATCTTTTAAACAATGGGAACATACAAGACGCCCAATAATTCAATCCACAACATACTGGACGGGTAAAGAAAAGAACGAGACATACTTTGTGGGGCTGTAGAACCCGTTCTGCAGTAAAATCTAAAATCAAATACAAAAACAATGGCATCAGTAACAAGTGTCGCCAATGAAAATAGCCATTATATATCAAGACAGGATTAATTTTCTATTATTTACTAATGCTAAAAAAGTGTTGCAACTGAAGATAACTTTTTTTTTATAGGATATTGATCGATACCCTTTGTTGCAAGGTTTTTCTTCAATAGTACTTCCGCAATATGAACCTGCTGCACAGAATATCTCATTACCACTCTTTATATCAGCCCATATATCAGCTGACCCACAGGACTGTTTCTCCATCCCAGGAGATAGTTGGTAACGATATCTGTAGAATATTACTGCTGATAAATATTAATGCATGCAAAAGTACAACAAACATCGCCTTGAAAGTGAAGGAAAAAAAGAACAAAAAAATTAACTTACGGATCACATACACCAGTTTCTCTATTGAGTGTTGACCGTGGACAGTAAGCACCTAGCGGGCATGCTTCAGTGTACATACAAAATGGCAAGCAACAAAAAAATTAGGAACTATAACTCCCTTAATAACATAAGTTCAGAAATCTTACATTCCAATAACAGATGGAACACAATAGGATATCTGAAATAAGCATACATTCCATACTGCAACATCTTCAAGTAGAAAAACTGATGTTAAAGCTCTGAGAAGGTTTTCCAAGAAAAGTCAGGTAACAAAAACTGTTGTTAAGGTATATCCCTTACTTTACCTTATAGATAAAGAACACTCAAGCTATTTATGTTTTAAGATGTCAAGTGGTATTAAAGTCATATATAGAAGATTTACAATGTACCTCATAACCTAACTAAATGAAGTGATTGCTCAATGAATGAAATTACTGATATGGTGGAGCTATACAAAAAAAGCTATTTGACTATGACACAAATGCAAGGAAAACGGGAGGTTGGCTGAGCAATCATTTGACAGGTTCCGATAGACTTACGCATCATGCAAGTAAGACCACGAGGGCAGAAGAATCCGGCACAACAAGGTGCACAGTCATCAGTTCTATGAGGCATGTTCTTTGTGTCTCGTACGTCAATCTTCTCATCATTGGGAGCCTTACAAGCCCATCCTGGTTCACATCCATCTACCCATGAGGTCAAATTACAGTTTTTGTTAGGCTGTGCATAATTGCTGGACTGCTTTGATGTTTCAAATACGCTGGTGAAATAGAACTTTATGTCTGCTGCTGTACACAAGCGTTGTACTATGTCTCCTATTCATCCACAAAAAAACACTATCACTAAGGTCAAAACTATGTTAAAACTTCTAGAATATAAATAAACTGGTAGATGGAGTAAAATTACAGGGCAATGAAAGTGACAACACATTTAAACTTACTCCAACAACGGCCCATTGCCATGTTAAACTTATATCAATTAATATACCAAGTGGGAACTAAACCCACATTTTTTAGATGTGGGCACTTCAACAGTTAACAAGTATTTTTGTTTGCAAATTCTATGACATAAGAGCAAGGGTCCCTCCCCCACTTTCCAAGTGCATTTGCTCTAATGGTTAAGCTTTAAATAATGTTTTTTTGCACACAAAATATTATCTTGAAACTAGCCTAATCTCACGGATCCAATCACATTTGACTTTCAGAAATGATCCAACCCCTTCATCAGCTCATCAATTAGCTTAGCATTTGAACTGTTTAGCAGTTCACTAACATCGTGTATATAACTTTGTCGACAAGTAAGCTCAATTCAAACATCTGAATACATATAAAATATATTGGGTCTTCACGTCCTGTATGAATACAGCTTCAGTTATGTTCTCTGAAAGAAGGCTTTCCAAAATACATTAGTCAACTTTGGGCTGATAAAAAAGAGTTACAATGACATTTTGTGTGAAATAGATTACATTATAGCAATAAGAAAATCTAAATACAAGGCCAAGCCATGGTAAAGAGAATTTTCAAGTTTAAAACTATTCAAACAAGAAAATTTCTGACAGGAGTTGAAATATAGGTAAAATAATATTCTGAATTTTTCTAAAGTAATTGTTGAAAAATATTGTCCCTACCCTTCCTTCTAGCTTGGTCTTCCATTGCAAAAGATCAAGGCTCACCTTGATCGGGGTCAGTTTTTTCGTATAAGAAATTGTTTTGCAAGCTTTACTTGTTTAAGTTAGGCACATTGATCTTTGGCTTCTTGCACATTGCAACAAAAACACAAATCCTATTCTGTTCTACCATTCTATACATTGTTAAAGCAGTAATGATACCTTTAGTCTGATCAAAGCAGTTCTCTATGAATCTTGTATCCGAGGAGAAATTGAAAGCGTCACTCCAATCTTTGTCCCTGCCAAAAAAATCACGGAAGAAACTTCAATTCCTGAATCTAATTCGGCCAAATCATCAACACTTATTGAAAACAGATGCAAAACTATAGTTGCAAGTTGGAGCTAGCGAGCAACTAACACGTCAAGTATGCAGAAACCTAGATGCTTCTTGACCTCGGGGCCGAACGTCTTGGAGAGATTGGCAAAGCTCCTGGAGAACAAATCGGCGACCGCTTGCTTGGCAGAGCTCGGATTCTTCTTCAGGGCATTAATGTCGTCTGTAGTGAGCTGGGGATGATTGTTCTGACTCTCCGCAGAAGGGAACGAGGACAGAATCAGCACGAACACAACTTGAATGAGCAGAATCGTCGGAGCAGCAACAGCGCGAGTCCTCGTGTCGATTCTCTTGCCCTCGCTCATGTCGATCGCGCTTGCGAAACATGGAATGAGTGAGAATCCACGGTGCGTTTCGCGAAGAAAGTGACCGGAGATCGAGATCTGAGTCGATCGTGATCGGAGATGAGAGGTCGAAGGAGCGAGAGAGGCCTGGATCTAGGGTTTGGTGCGGTGTACGGATACGAGTGTGTTTTGTGGAGGGACAGTGGCGGGGAGAGAGACATGGCGAAATTGGAGGGTAAAAGGAAAGAGAGGAGAGACGCGAATGAATATATGTTTAAGAGAATGGCTGCTCAGTGATGGACATCTGTTTTTGTGCCGTCGGATTCGTATTTTCAAAATGAGCCATTGGAGGAGAAGGAAAATTAGGAGGAGAGCGGCAACGGCTAATTTCACTGTCCAAATATAGAAGGCTGTTGCGTTGCACTCAAACCACCATTACAAGTATGTAAAAAGACATTTTAGTGCCCTTAACCAAGACTGTTTTACACTTTACTCCCTTAATTATTTTTTTAATACTTTAATTTTGAGTTTGAGACATGTGTGTTAACTTTATTAGTGAAAAATAAAAATTACCAAACTACTATATTGTAAATAAAAAAACATTTTTCTCTCCTAATCTTCCTTTACTGCTGCCTCCTCCTTACACTACCCCTCCGACCACAGTCTCCTCCCTACACTGTCGGGGCGTGATGAATGCCGCTGGCATTCAATCGAAGGTCCTTCGGCGCCGCCGGCGACGGCTCCAACCTCAATCGACTTTCCCTTCAGCACGACTTCGATCAACTTTTCCTCCAACCCATTTCGATTTAATCGTCAATAACCATCACCCAAAAATACACATAAAAAAACACAATTTGACCCTAACACCATTCGACTCAAACACAAATAACTGAAACCCCATAATAAAAACATCAAAATTTGTGTGAATTTTGATATAATTGAAATTCGTTTTTTTTTTAAAATGAAAATTAGGGTTCAATTGAATACATCCCATTTTGATTCGGCGATTTGCTCAATTATGGCTTTCACGTGAAGATCAGCGACTTTGGATTTGTTCGTGAGGCTTCAACCCAGTCGCCGAGAGCGAATCCAAGATATCACTTTACTACATAAATAGTAAGATTTCACATAACTATACTTCAATTTGTAGTTTTCGTGGTATTCTAACTATTTTATAAATACACTTTACTAAACTCTCTCAAAAATTTGAAAAATTATCTTAGTATTTTCAAAAAATGACAAAATTACTCATTTATTAAAGATTAGACAAAAATAAAATATTATTATAATGTGAAATGACACTTGTTACCCAATTTTATATTAAAGTTAAAGGACAAACTTATCTTTTACAACAATTTTTTTTTGAAAAGAATCAGTTTTGGGCAGAGAAGAGAGGCGAAGCTCGATGGGTTCTGAGATAGTGAGGTTTACTGGGATTTTGTGATAGAGGAGATCGATGGCGGAGGGACGGTGTTGTTGGGTTGTTGCAACAGAGAGGCGTAGCTCTGGTTTAGAGGCGGAGACGGAGGCCAAGGGTAAAAGTGCCACCGGAGATGAAGGTTAGAGGCGGAGCTCGGGTTTAAGGTGAAATTCGACTATAGTTAAGTACAGTAAACCGACATTCTTCCATATTTTTACTCTAAACTCTAATATTTTACCAAGTAGACTGATTTAACGGGCCAAGAATGGGCTTTTGTCTGTTGATGAATCGACCAACATCATCACAGTTCAATTACTGTAAGTTGGGCCTCAGAAACTTAGTGTCGGCGGCCCGTAGAGATGATGGATCGATTACTATGTATCCTTTGAATGAAAGTACAAACACAACAGAAACAACATGGGACATAACAAAACAAAACATAACATAGTGTCCCTTTCCTTCCGTCATTTGCTGCTGCTGCTGCCAGATTCTACGAGAGATTCCAATAATGTGTGTCGCTGGGTGGATTCTATTCTATGCTAGTTTTGTTCGAAAATTAAGTATAGAATTCACTTATTCTCCTTCCTTTCGTGTCCAATTTGGGCGTCTCTTCTACTTTGGCTTTTCCTTTTCTGAGAACCCAAACGAGACTTGGTAGCTGGTTTCAACTCCAAATAATCTACCGTCAATATATACCCAAGAGTCGAATATAAACAGATTCTTGGGCAATTTTGGGATGCTTGTTAAGGAGCAATTGCCCACATCAACGGTACAAGAAACGCGCTTTCTGGTACGTAAATTTAGGCAGCAAATATCATTCCCAATTTTAAAATGTACCTTTTTAGGATGTAACCCAAATTGCTTCACGTTAGCTTCATTTTAAAATTCCATTAGTTATTTGAGTTATGGTTATTTAAATTTGTAGTCATTGTTGACGTGAGATCTACTAGGGATGCTATATTATTCTCCGTCTCCGACGGGACCTAATGCCCCACCTTGTTCGAGGAGGAGATAGGACGGGAATCCCCATGTGCGGATGGGGACAGGGTGAGATATCCCGCCCCGTCCCGATATATTGAAAAATGTATTTTTTTAATTAGAACAATATTTTTTAATATACTTTTTAGTGAAATAATATTTTATAATACATATTTAATGAAAAAAAATATTTTTAAATATACTTCTTATTTTTAAAAATAATTTTTAAATAAAATGTTATTAGAAATATATATAATTTAACACTATTTTGAATTGGGAATAAGAAACCGGGAATCTCTGTCCCGTATTAAAAACGAGGCGGGGATGACATCGTCAAATCTTTCTCGATCCCAGCCTATTACCATGTTTGATTGTCACTTCCCATAAATTTTGTTTTATGTGTAAATGCATGATCAATTTAAATATAAAAGTCTCAAATAAATTTTAAAGAATATATATGATGTGAGTTTTTCTTTCTGATGTTGATAAAAAGAATTAAAAAAATGATAATACAATTTTTTGAAAGTTAATTTAAAACAAAGAATTTTCTTGATTCACTGATAAAAATATCCAAAAATATATGATGTGAATTTTCCTGATTTACTGATAAAAATATCCAAAAATGTAAGATGTGAATTTTCCTGATTCACTCATAAAAATATCCAAAAATATAAGATGTGAAAGCAATAATTTGTGGGATATTTCCACTCTCAAAAGTCAAGAACATTGCAAGTATTGTGTTCTTTTATTTACTCTTCCAATAAATACACACTAATTGTTTTAGTGGTGTCAATCTTTAACGGAAGGCAGTTACAAAAGATGTTATAATTAAGTGACCGACGAGGTAATAACTTTACTTTTGGATATCTACTTTTATTACGTAACGTTGGATGAAAGAACATATTATTTGAATGAATATTTGTTGGCTCAAAACTCTCGTTTTCATTTCAATACTCATCATTTCCAATCACATTATTCTCCGTATTATTTTAGTGAGTGGACGTAACATCAACATCTCCACAAAATAACTTGTTTCTACATCTACCTCTGAATAATCTCGGTGTACTTCATGTTTCGGTTTCTTATTTTAATCACAGTGGATAAGACATAGATTTTTTGAATAATACATCGTTTTTCTTAACTATTTTTTAACCCGCCTTATTTAGATACTATGCTGAAACTTGAACTCTAGTCTAAAGTTAAAGAACAAGGAGTACCAACCACTAACTCACACTCAAGTCACACTCAAGCTGGCATAAATAGGAGAAGAAAGAGTTACTAAAAATATCTAAACTGAAACAGATACAAGAAAATGATCTGCCTAGCTATATAGGAGTAAAAGTTACATTTAAATAAATAAAAGTTCTTTTTTAATCAATAAAAAATTCTTTAGTTAGTTACGAAAACAAACTGATATATATACACGACTTAATTTTAATAACTTACTTGATTTTTTTTTTTTGAGAAAATTTAATAACTTACTTGATATCCTAGCATTAGTTAATTAATTAATTGAACCAACCGGTGAGTAATTATAACACACATTGAGTTCATTCATCGCAATCTCTTGTGATCTTTAATTAGTTCATATGCATATTAAAAAAACAACAAAATTCTTGTTGCTGTTGTTATGGTCGTCGACGATCTTCTTCTCCGAGCAGTTTGTCAACCTTCATACAAACTTTATTATGATGAAGTCTTACCAATCACCGAAGCTACTTAACAGTGTCGATTTCATCACCGCCCTTCAAATCTCATCGTCGCCTTCTCGATCTACACTCATTTCACGTAGAGCTTCAAATCTCCTCCATTTGTTGATTCAATATATAAATTCATTAATTTAGATGCTTTAGAGAACTAGGTTTCGTTCGATTTGTTCCAAATTGATTTGTTCGATTTGTAGAGAATTGGATTCCGTTCCAAACTCCAGACGATGAGGCAAATTACAGGGTAGACTCTCTGATTCCGAATCCACCTCCAATTCCAACTTCTGATTCCAAAATATACCTTGCTGGCTGCTCTCCATTTTGACGATTAGGATAGGAGAACTGGATTAAAATGGTACAAATCGGGGAGCTGGTCTGAGAGGTGAAGGTAGCTCGCCGGAAACTCGTCGACGGTCGGACCAGACACATTATGAATCAAATTTAACTGTATTAGGAATGATGACCCTTAATAAAACATACTCGTAATAATCGACACACTTTTTAATTGACCTTAGTAAATTGAAAAAGGTGACATAGTTGACTGTAGTGAACTGGAACTTCCCCTAACTTTTAATAAAGAAATATTTAGTAAGTACCTTCTTATGAATATGTTGATTTTAATGAAGAATTTTGTTAGTTTCTTTGGATGAGTCTAATTACCAGCTTTAGAGTACATCTCCGGATCTCCCCTCTGTGTTGTGCTTAGCTACTGATAGCTTACACTATTGAATCGAGAGGAATGCCAACATCTCAATAAGAACATGAACTAGGATAGACTCACATAATTAAGTTCATTTACCAAAGTCAGCAAATTATGGAATATAATAGATAAATCAGACAAGACAAATAAGAAAAACAAACAAATGTATAGATTACATCCGCACTTAACTCCCTATTTCAATAGAAAAACGAGACAGTAATTACATAGATAGACAACTCTTTCCCTTCGCCTTCAAGCCTTAAAGAGGAAGAAGGCAAAGACCAATTGACGACTGGAAGGGAGCTTACTAAGAAGAAGGGCACAAACAAGATAGGTAGAGATGGATTCTCATAACAACTCTATATAGAAGTTTATAATAAAAGAGTGATCACTACCTTAACCACCTACTTTTGTTTGAGCACCTTAACCATGGTCTTGCCTTAACCTAGGGTCTTTCACTCCCTCATTCATTAGAAGAAGCTTGGAACACGAGACTGAAGATCTTGCCTAAGACCCTAACTTATGAAAGTCTGCCTCTAAACCTCGCTCCTAAAGCAGCCCTACTCAAGTGCTTTATCCCCTTCGTTAATGGCATTGCCCTATTTGTTTGAATATCCGAGAGAAAGAGATGAGAAGGCGGGAGCCCTGGTAAGTTGCTAGGATTGTGTACTTTGCTTATTTATTTTTTTTGTTTTCCACGGTTGGATTTCTTACTGAATTGTGAAAAGTCTTTGGAAAATATTCATGGCTACTCAAAGTTTTTTTTTTTTTACTGAAAAGTTAGGTCCCGTCTCCCTTTGCGAAATATAGATTGAAAGAAGCTTCTATTTATAGGCCTTGGAAGCCCTTAACTCTTTCTTATTTGAATATAATTTAATATAAGTGGTGTCCTGTCTTGTCTTGCTTATGATGACGGGCCGGTCCCTATTTTTCGCAGGTATGAAAACATGGCTTGACACCGATGAGAATATGTCAGACTAATACACCATCAGGAGCTGTCAAAGTATATTCAGCCAAATAAGTTAGTATTTGAACCTGAGTGGGTGGAGGGCTCTCTCCATGAAGGAAGGGCTAGCCTCTAGACCGATCGGGTACGACTGGAATGGGGAAGAAGCGGAAACGGGAGATGAGATAGTAATTTGGTCCTCTATAAATTAAATTGAAAATATTAATTTTTCTTATATTTATTTAAGGTTGATGATACTTCAATGATAAAGGGCAATGAATTGAGGAGAGGAGGGATAATAATATTTCTTTCCATGGTACCATATACAAACACAACTACACTGGCTATATAGTTGCGGAATAAATGTTTTCAAGAATTAATGCCTCACATCAAATATATTTAGCTACCAATAATACGAAGCACATGGAGACAAAATATAAACTATAACATACTAATATTCAATTCAAATAAAATAATTTGGAACTATTAATTTCACACTATTTTATATCAAAACAAATAAAAATAAAAGCAGTCTATAAATTATAGAAATAAAGAGTTTTTTTTAATATTACACCAAACTCTATCTACCCAATAATCATTTCCCACCCTTCTAATCTAACCTATTTTTTAATATTACAATATCACCACAGTAAGACATTCTAATTAATATTATATTACGTACAATAATATTGGCGGGACCATGTATTTTTAAAACCATAAATAATAAAGTCATCCCCACTACACTAGTAACGAGTCTTGTTTAAGGGAACAGACAGCGATTATGTGTGAGATTAATATTTATTTTGTGGAAATTAAAGTCGTTTTTGTGGAGTACCCTTGGATTAATGGGCATTGAAATTCCAAACTATGAAAAATTCTAATTCCTTATTTGACCCATTCTAAAGTCAACCAATAATAACGAAAATATATGCTGGTGGTTTGGTCAAATAGGATTGCCAGAGTGTATCTTCATTTATAATCTTTCTGAAAATATTTTTCTCTAAAACTTTACAATAAAAGAAAAGAAATCATTAAAAAGGTTTTGTAAGAATAATTAATAGGTACTTAAGAGTTTGTAAGAAAGGAAAAAGGGATCAGATTCGATCTTAAATGAATATTTATTTTAAAAGAAATTACAGAGAGCTAATTATAAATGTCCATTTTGTTTGCATGTAGTGACGATTAACTAAAAGACAAGCATATTAATTCTCGTATAAAATTAAAACAAGAAAATTAATTGAAATGGAAGGTGATCACAACATGTCCGCACCACATCACTCATCCACTTTAACCCTCGATGAAGATTATTTAGTCGGTGTCGTCGGTCTAAGTATCATATTATTTCTATTTTGAAATTATTTATTTTTATTCGTCAGAACAATGCCAGTCTATTGAGAAAAAAGACAAATTGAAATTACAAGTATTATGTGACGCTAAACAATTAATTCAAACTATTCAAGCTTAGTCCTTAAAGTTGAGAGTAAATTGAAAATAAATCAAATCCAAAATCATCCAACTTGGCTCTGTTATTTTCTTCAACAGTTCATCTAGAACATGAACATCATATATATACTTAAAGGATAGCCAGCTGATGCAGCCTTTTGAACATGTCTCATTCATAAATCATATTCCTACCAAATTTGACACTTGGTACCTTCTTATATTATTTTGCAGTACAAATATTCTTAATACCCACTAGTTTATGAATTACAATTCATTTTTTCTTAGGAATAATTGCGAAAACCCAGTAATGTACTCTGTATTAAATTTATTGCAAGAATTATATTTTGTTGCTATAACTCATAAGTGTATTTGTATAAAACAGATTCTTTTATGACATTTATCATTATTATTTTATTATTATTATTATATGAAGTAATAACTACCTATTACTTAACACGATAGTTTTGTTATTTTTAAGAAACATGCATTATAATAAATGATAAAACAACTCCAATGAAAGAGTAGTTATTGTCAATTAATATGAAATTTATTACTATTATTTTATTAGAGTGGATTGCTTTAATTTTATGAAATTATTACTTTATAAGATATTATTTGTCATATATACATTATTATAATAATAAAGGGAAAATTACACACAAAGTCTATAGTTTGTTTTTGTAAAAACTCTTTATTCTTTGTATTTTTACAAAAACTTTCCATCACTCGTGTTTAAATTTGCATGATCTGTATAAATTCGTGAAAAATAACGGAAGTGTCAATTAAGGGTTGAATGTTTGAGTTAACACGTTTAGGGGTGGGCATGTGGTCTAAAACCGGACCGAACCGGTCAAAAATTGGACCGGACTGAACTCTTAAGTTCTCCATTTTAAGAACCAGAACCGAAACCGTTACCTGCGGTTCTTGATTCTCCGGTCTTGGTTCCCGTTCGGTTCACATTCAGTCTCCGATTCTCTTGCCAAAGTGTTCACCCCTAAGTACGTTTGAATTAACACTTAAGTGACACTTTCATTAATTTTTAAGGATTTGCATAGATAGCGCAAAAATAAATATGAGTAAGAGAGAGTTTTTGTAAAAATGAACATGATGAAAAAAAGTTTTCCAGAAATACAATGAAAAGATAGTTTTTACCAAAATATCATAATTATAGGTAGAATTTTTTGCAATTTTCTTTATAATAAATTATTAAAATAACTGTTTGGCCAAATCAGTGTACTGCAGGCTACACGTAACACCTACTCTACTTTAAAATAAAGACCGAGTGCAGAGTCGGTTTTTCAAGCTACTTTTTTACATATTCGCCCTCATATTCCGCCATAATTATCCTTTCATACCCTTACTCGGCATTCGTTGCGGGCCCCACATTCCCTTCCCTCCTATATATATCCTGCAGCACTTAGGGTTCCAATTCTGTCCTTCTCGTTTGTGTGTTTTCGCGCCCCCTCTGGGAGTGATTTCGGTAATTTCACTCGGAGAGAGAAAAAGGACTGTTACTCGAGAAGAAAAAAAAAGAAAAAAAAAAAAAAAAATTAGTCTCTCTGCGATGTTGTGTTGTTGTGCGAGTTGTGGAGGGAGAGGAATGGACTTCCGGTGACCGGCGCCGGCGAGATCGCGACGGAGCGGATCAATTTTGGCCGTCTGATCAGATTCTGAGGCCCAACCTGTTTCTGTGGCTTCGTTTTCTTCGTTGCGTTTAGGATCGGTCTCGAGGTACGTTTTCTCAGCCCTCGGCTCGCTGTTAATTTCGCGATTCGTCGATTTCTGACCTACATTGTCGCCGGAATTGTTTTTCCTTTTCGCACATCTCTCGATTCCGGCTCCAGTTTCAATTTGGTTTCAATTTGCATGAGATCGATTGATTTGGTGATTGATGGTTTTGATTTGGGACAGAGATGGCGGAGCCGAAGCTTTTGTACGTAATGGTGGTGGACGAGGGAGAGGTGAAGGAGAAAGAGAGACCGTCCTTTCGGTACACGCGCTCGATTCTGCAGAGCACTCTGCAGCTAATGGGATGCAAGGCTCGCCATGCCTTCAAGGTACAATTATGTGTATACATATATATTGAAATTGAAATGCAGAGGACAAAAATGGTATCTGTGTTTTTAGAACTTAGATAGGCAATTGAAGGTTTATGCAAGGGAACTGCTAAATTATTTATACAAGATATCAATTGCAAGGTTTAGTTATATCTGGAAGTCGCGCCATTTTTTGCTGTCTTGATTGTATACAAGTTAAAATGGGTATGAAGGTGTGATTATTGTTGGTAGAAGTAATGAATTGTGGGTGTCATTATCCTCATGTGGGTCGTGGCGCAATTTTTTCCCTGTAATATGAAGAGTGTTATGCTATCTATCGCGTTGCGACAATTGTGGAAAGTAGTTGACCGTTCATGTAATGCAGAACTATGGATTTCTTGTCGTGACTTGCTAAGTCAAATACTTACTCTGCCCCAAACTAGATGTCTCGCTTGATCATCGAATAAACATTAATGATTTGGATTTTAGTGATTGACTTTCCGCGCTTTCTACCCCATGTGCTCTTATGTGCCCTCTACCAGGAGTTGTTGTAACTAATTTAATTAATGTTGGTAATTGATTGACTAAAATAGAAATAGGACAATAATTTTGGGAGATAGCTATTCTAGAAAAGCAGCATACTTATTTTGGAATGTAGAGAGTATAAGACGTGACGATCACTCTACCTGGTTTTAAATCCCTGGAGTTGAATTTAGTTTTTTGCTTCGATCGTGAAGTAAGTTTTGTATTTTCCCTATCCCACAGACCATAACTTTTTTATGGTGTGTTATTTCTTGGGCGATTGAGGAGCACTTTTATGGCTTCTGGTCATTCATTTGAATTATCAGCAAGCTTTTCTGCTTCTTTACGTGAGTCTGGCTTCTTAGTTCCATACATTTACACTGTCTACTTGTTTATTTTCAGATTAGCCAAAGGGTTTTTGAATTAATGAGAAGCGAATGCCCTGGTGATGTTTTGAGTCCTGAAGGGATGGAAGCATCAGGATTGGATTCTACAAGGGTGGATTTTGAGAAAGAAGAGGGTTGTCTCACGAGCGGTTGCTTCGGTAAAGTTGAGATGGAGAACCATTTGTTTTCAGAGAAAGATGGTAAAAGCAAAAGTTTACCATTTGAATTGTACAAAAAGCGCACAACTTTGGTGGTTAGAAGAGAATCTTTCTTAGATATTGTCTGTGATTCCCTGGCTGAATACAAGTATGTGGGTCCAAACCAGAGGGCAGACTTGATTCTGGCATGCAGGTACTCTTCTAAAATTGCAAATTATGTTTAATGTTGTTCTTTGTAACGTTTAATACCTAAATATTTTACCAACATTTTAATCATGAGAATTAATTATTGTTATTGTGCTAATCTGTCTTTTAGTCAAGTGATTATCATCATCATCATTATTATTATCATTATAACAACTTGGTAGGGGGCCTGACCGCAACGAAAGATTTATCTATCTTGTGGGGGTAATAATGAACTACCTATACAAAATCAACTTGCTGGATTTTTGCTACCCACATTATCCCTTTTTTTATAAGTGCCCATATTATCCCTTGCACTAGAAATCCACCTTATATCTCAAGCAAGGCCGGTAATCACTATAATCAGAAGTCTGATAGATAGTGTAGGAATTTTTACTGAATAGGGAAATGTTTTGATTTCCATATCGTAACTTGTCTTACTCATGAATGCCTATAACATTATTTTCTTATTACAGAATCCGAGAAAGGAAAGAGTCTGTAACCGTTCTGTTGTGTGGAACTAGTGGCTGCGGCAAGTCTACTCTATCCGCATTGCTGGTACCTGTTCCTGTTATTTTATGAGTTTTCTTCATGATCCTAAGATGCATAAATTGACATGTATTGCCGTGTTTGAGTGATGATTTGGAAAAGGTGGATTTGAGTTCCGAACTTTAAACCTATCGAAATTAACTTGCAGGGTAGTAGGCTGGGAATTACTACCGTGATATCCACTGACTCGATTCGGCACATGATGAGGAGCTTTGTAGATGAGAAACAAAATCCTCTACTATGGGCTTCAACCTATCATGCAGGGGAATTCTTAGATCCAGTGGCTGTTGCAGAAGCAACAGCTAAAAAGAAGGCAAAAAAGCTGGCAGGTATTTCACACTTGCATTCAAAAGATGCGTCTGCCACAGCGAAATCTGATACTCGGCAATTAGATTTGGTATCTAGTGGAATAGAAACGATAAATCAAAAGCAGATGGCAGTTGAAGGGTTCAAGGCACAAAGTGAGATGGTCATTGACAGTCTTGATCGGCTGATTACTGCATGGGAAGAGCGGAAGGAGTCCGTAGTTGTTGAGGGTGTTCACTTGAGCCTAAACTTTGTGGTAAGTAAATTCTGCAATCTCTCTTTTCTTTTGGATTCTGGATATCTTGGGGGAAATATGAATTGGTCCTTCCTGCAAAAGTTGTTTCTCATTCTATTGAAGTTTCCTCATTGTGATGCGAGATACACAACAAAACCAAAATGGTTGGCATCTTTTTGTTGTCGCGCTCTTGAAACTTCCATTTTTCATGTCAATAAGCCTAATGTTTTATGGAAAGTTTGGAGCATCTATCTTCACAAACATTTCTTAGTAAACTGTTTTAAAACAAAAGAAAATATTTCAAATTTTCCGTGCATTGGGAATGAACTTAGTTTACATTCAACCTATGCGCTCTCTGTTTTCCATTGAGAATGAATTCCTTTTTCTCTTATTGTGTTGATCTGTAGATGGGACTTATGAAAAAACATCCTTCGATTGTACCATTCATGATCTACATCACAAATGAAGACAAACACTTGGAACGATTTGCTGTTCGTGCAAAGTACATGACGTTGGACCCTGCTAAAAATAAGTATGTAAAGTATATGAAAAACATCAGAACGATTCAAGAATACCTATGCAAGCGAGCTGACAAGCATTTGGTCCCCAAGATAAATAACACCAATGTCGACAAGAGTGTGGCAGCCATACACGCAACAGTCTTTAGCTGTCTTAGAAGGCGCGAGGCAGGGGAACAGCTTTACGATCCCACCAGAAATACAGTTACCATTCTTGATGAAGAGTTTAGAAACCAGTGTGATGCCAATTCATTGAGCTCCAAGGGCATGTTTCAGCTGATCCAAAGGCAAGGTTCATCTAGGCATCTCATGGCGCTTGTTAACAATGATGGATCTGTGGCCAGAGCTTGGCCTGTTAGCCCAACGCATAGCAATGGGACTGAAAGTGGAATAGGTAGTCCAGTGTATGGGCCACTTCGGATTGGTAAGGCTGAACCAGTTAACCTTCAGTTTGGTCATTTTGGCATTAGTGCTTGGCCCTCCGAGGGCGGCACAAGTGCTTCTGGTAGCATTGATGAATCAAGGGCTGATGGAACTGATAGTGGCAGTAGATATTTCTCTTCTAGCTGCAGCTCACCAAGGACGGCCCTCGATGGACCTTCCAAAGAGGTATATGTAATGTTAACCTGTTAATTCTGCTGTTTGTTTTATGGTTTCAAACTTTTATGTTCAGCAGTACCTTGGGAATATGGAACAATTCCTATGGTATTCTTATATAAAAATTTTAATCAGCAATATTGCAGCCCCCTAGACTTGGACTGATAAGTGCTGGTGATAAAAATAGTGTAGAGAATAATATTATTGATGATAATACTGTTGTGAATTACAGTAAGAGTAGAGGCCCCTTTATATAGGGTGTATACATAAGCTAAATAGGAAAACTAGTAATAATAAGAAATCCTGACTAATAGCCAATAAGACTAAACTAGAATAGACAAGATACTACAAATATAAAATATAGGAAATATTCTTTTTATTCTAACCGTTTGTCTCAAGCTTTCTTATTTAACTTACTTCTTGTTCATCAGCTCAAGGAGGAACAATCAGTACATGGCAGTGATGATGAAGAGGGCAATGATCCGCCAGATGCAGACAGTGATGAGGATCTCAGTGATGATGGCCGCAAACTTGCCCAAGACGAGGTATGCAATAGATGCTCACTATGGTACACAATAGTTGAGTTAAATAATATTGACATTGTTCTTAGAAATCCAGTAGCGGTACATCTTCACACATAGTTGATATTTGGAAGTTTGTTGCTCTTAAATTATACACATGACAACAATCTATGGTAGCTAGAATGACATGCTCTAACATTTAAAAAATGTATGGAAGGTGGGCTCGGTGGATGAAGAGTCCAGATCGGATGAAGAGTATGATGACTTGGCAATGCTGGATATGCAAGACAATGGCTACTACTCAGACGATGAAGAAGATGAAGATGATGAGTACGATAAGGATAACAAGTTGGTGCCCATTTACGAGGACCAGTCGACTCAGATGCAGGGAGACAAGTATAGCCGAAACCTGGATCAGTTCCTCAAAAACTGCAGCGAGAGTCTGAGTGATCCTCTGTGCTGTTACTCATCTCTGGGCTTGGAGACGAGAGAGAATCAACCTGGCGACGAGAAATTGAGGAAACGCTCCCTCAGCATTCCGGCGATCGGAAGGCATGGGTCGTTGGTGACATGAAAAAGGACAATCTGTGCCTTCGTTTTGTCCAGTCTCTAGTTTAGCTTGTATCAACCAAAAATGATGTGCTAGTGACCAGTAATTATTAATGTTAAATATTGTATCGTTAATCTTGATCCCTTTCAGTGTTTGTTTGTAGATATTTTCGTATACTTCACACCACTGCATTGGGTCTGTGAGTGAGTTATAGAATTGGAGGGAAATCATTTGTTTTTCGGGCCAAGTACCCACTTTGGACTGCCATCTAAAGTTGGGCTTTATTTTCATGAAGCCCATATATTGCAAATGATCATTCTTTTCACAAGTTAAATAGTTCACATAAATAATGATATTTTACTTGTGAAGCTGATAGTGAATCTGAAATGGCAATAGAATAGTAAAATCCGAATCTTTCTTTTGTTCCCACATAATATTTGATACTTAATGGTTCAGGCATCACTTGGCATGTCAGAAGCTGTGCCATGTTCATTGCTCAGTTCGTATATCCAATATGAATTTTGCTGACACATGATGAGGACCACAGTTGGACCAGCTCCAACATTTTTTTCCTTTCACTTTCGGTATATTCATTTATTATAGTTTCATACATAATTTCTTTATTATTTAATATATATATTTTTAGTGAATTCAATGAACAATATATATAACATACATTTTACAAGGAGACACCCAGCGGTTGAGCATCACATTATTTATTTAGTGAAGTCAAAGGTTCGATCCCGTGTTAAAAACATATGAGGAATTTCTGTAAAGTAAATTGTTTCAATCACGTGATTAAAATAAATAACAATCTAAGTAGGAGGTGTAAGCAATTTCTCACAATTCAAATTTCTTGCCATTCAAATTTTCTATATAAATAACAATTTAAGTCTCTCTCATTAAGGGTGTATAAATGAGTCGAATGAAACTTAATTTTGTCATGACTCGGCTCGACATGTTAGTTCAACAAAACTAGTTTGATTTGAGCCGAGCTCAAGCTAAACACTTAGTTCTCGAGCCAAGTCAAGTGTTGGGTCCCGAGAGTAACCTCTCTCGACACTCAACCTAGCACGCAAGTGCACATGGTCACACAAATAATACATTATGGTAAAGTCTGGGTCAATCCACATGGACTAAATAGTGTTGATGTTTGTACAATTGATTGCAAGAAATATAAAATGCTCAATTTTTGGGACTTTGTTTATTATGAAATTAAAACATAAATAATTAAACTAACTAAAAGGGAAATGAATCAAAGAAAACCACAGGTGCTAGACTTTCAACTCACAACCTAATTTACGAGATTACTTATTCAATCATGCATCATACACTTTGACCTACGTCTTAAATTACCAAATTTGCCACTCGACGTTGAAAATGACATAACCTTGAATGGAACCTTACCTTCTCGGAATCAAACCCGACTCAAGACCGCAATTGGCTCGACATTCTCAGTGCAAGGGTAATTTGGGTGTCGAACTACGAGTCCTAATCCTCAAGGGTACCTAGGTCCACTACTAATTCTCCCTCTCGAAATAAACTAGCAATTTAAACAATTACCCTAAATTATCAATCTAGGGAAATCACAATAAATCCTGGTAGAATAAATGTAAAGATGCAAAATCAAATAAAAATATCATAAATTAGGAAAATAAATCATATAAAATCTAGCACGGATGATAATAGAGGATTATCCCAAAATCATGGAGCACAATGTTATATACATGTCAAAAAGCAAGAAATAAAGATGGCAAAAGTGGACAAAACACAAAAACCCCCAAGTGGGTTTAGAATCCCTAATCCGAGATCATATTTCTTCACCTCTTGATAATTCAATCCTTTTGTGGAGATAGATGGAGAAAATGTGTTCCAAGTGGTCTTTTAGGCCTTTCAAGTGATGAAGAAATCTTTAAAATGCATTTGTGGAGATTATGGAGGTGGTGGTAGGTGAAAAGGGGCTTTTAAAAAATATGGGTTAAACACAATCATGTCACGGCTCGTGACATACCCCGTGACATAGGCTGCGCTGTTGCTCTCTCTACACGACACGGGCTCGGGACACCTAAGGCTTGACTTTCTGACTGCTGTCACGGGTATTGTCTCGGTATATGGCAACCCTAGGTACATCTCTCTAATATGTGTCACGGGTGTTGCCCTAATCCGTGACACCTTCCCGGGGCATGAATCTGCTCGACAATACCTTTGTGTCATTAGTGTTGTCCCAACCCGTGACATGTTACGTGACAAAGACTTTTTCCAGCTCCAATTTGTTGGCCATTTTTTGAGCTTGCTCCTCCCCGAGTCCAAATTAGATTCTTATAACCAGCCTCTGCAGCAAACCACCACAAAACTACCTGAGAGCATCAAAAGGAACAAAAATATTTTAAATAATCATAATTTTGAGGATAAAATTGAGATAAATATAAGTAAAAATGTTTGATACTAAATTTGAATGGAGAAACAATTGTTATCCGTCAAACTTGAAACTCGGACAAATTATATTATAGTACAAATAATTACTTTGCACCTATTTTTTAGATAAACATACATAATCACGTGATTAAATCAGTTTATTTTACATTAATTTACTAGTTGAATATTTAATAATATAACTACGATTGAAATAATTTACTTTATATTTATTTAGTAACAGACAACTTAAGCACTCATCTGCCATTTGCCCAATAATTAAACACTTTGCCCAATAATTAAACACCGCGGTATTTAATTTGGACTTTCAGTGCCCAATATCTCATGTACTATTTACTCTTTCTTTTTAAAGTCAAATCAATACAATCATCGAAAAGGGCAAGTTTTCCACCTCAAATTTATAAAAAGACAGGCAATGAGCACCAAATTAAATATGTAATGTTAACATGTAAATAACAGATGAGTAATGACCACCAATTCAAAGGCAATGAGTAGCCAATGCAAAACGTGATAATGATGAAAACTGAAGTTGTTCCCTTGACATTTCTTATTAATTAGGCGTTAGGTTAAAAATGATAAAATATGTAAATTGAAAATCTACTAAATTTCATGGTTCAATGCATTGAGCAGAAATGAGAAACTACAAGTAATTGGAAATAAGGGGACCAAAGCATAGGCACTGCCATACACGACCAAAGAAGATCTAATTACTCAACTTATAAATCAGACAGTGATAGAGGCACACAGATCTCCATGTTCTCAAAATGCATGAATCATCACTATCATGCATATATATGAATGTTAGTCTCAACAATAATAAATATATAATGATACTTGAATACTAGGGAGAAAATATTGAATATTAGTCTCAACAATAATAAATATATAATGATACTTGTGGACTGTTATATATATATACATAGAGGAGATATAAGTTATAAACCGTTCGAACCAACAGAATTGAGTGTGAACTGATACAAAACGTGATGAATACGGTAGAAAGCGAGTGTGAACTGGTAAAACGTGATGGACTTGGTAGAACCACACGAAAATGACCGTGGTAGAACTTCGTTGCCACGGGTCGCGCGACGGAACAAATTAATCACGCACAGATCTTGAACAATCCAACCGCGGGTAGAAGTTCAGACATTCTATCAAGTTTGTATTGGAATACATCCATATATATAGGACACACACATATTAATTATTGACTTGAAAAAAAAATAGAGAAGTGGAAAAGAAGAGAGTGAGCAACAGGGGGGGTCCAATAGCTAGTTGCAACTTGCAAGAAAGGTTCCACCAACGACCAATGCTGAAAGCAAAAAATCAATGCCAAATCGTTGTGGGGATATATAAATTCAGGAATATATGATTTTGCATATATATATATACATGATAATTGTTTTTGGCATTTCAAAGATGTAGTGATTCGTAGCTCTAGCAAGGACAAATATAATGAAATATTCGAGTCTGTAAAATAATGAAATAAGTTTTGAAAATGAACATATAGAAGACAAAGGTGGTGGGAAGAGAGACCCTGACTATACCTCAGTTCATCAAACCAATCAACTACACTTCCATGACTCATCTCTCTCTCCAAACCCTACCCTTCACTGTCAATTTCTTCACTGCATGCTCTCCAATCAACATGTAGACTTCAAATCATTAACTTCGATACCCGTTGAGATAGTTTGGCTGGTTTAGACGAGCACTAGATGTTAATATAAACAAGACGTCTAGTGTTTCAATCCTATTGAGTCCTCATATAGAGTGGGGACTTACGTACTGCTCCATATATCACATGGTTCATCATGACAAGAGGTTCAGAATTGATGATTAATAAAAAAAAATTAACTTTGATGCATTATTTTTTTTAGTAATTAAATTGGTATGATTGTACTATGAGGCTAAGGACTGACTTTTGCTACAGTAAATCAGTTATGGCTTCAGGCAAAATTGGGAATCCTGCAACTACATACAACTACAAGTAGATACACATATTATAATTTTATACATGTCAGCTTTTAGTGGATCTTCTTCAGCAGAGCATACATATTTATGCAAATATCATGAATACCCATAATTCTACTAATAATTAATGACTTCAAAATATATGTGTAGGAAACACAAAAGTAGAATAATATATATACAGAAGACACACCTGCAGGCCGTGCAGCTCATTCATGGTTTGCTGTGAATATTAGTAGTAGTTTATTGCGGATGCAGCATCATCAAGATTCTCATATATTCAATGCTTGCTTGCTTGCTGCAACAACAACAACAACAGCTTATGTGAATCTTGATGATGCCACGCCCACAAACAACCACTTTCAATTCATCCAAATCCATATATGCAACATGCTTCATCCCAATCGGGAGTATTTTTTTTGCTCGGTGAACTGAAGATTTATTGAGAATAACTAGCAGATGATTTCAGAGAAGGGCAATCGATCCAGAGTACTGTGGTATATATATTTGAAAGAGAAGAAAAAAAAAAATATATATATATATATACAAGAGAGAGTAATTAAGCAAAAATGCAACTATACTTTTGGAACAACAAAACAAAACAGGACAAAACCAACAACAACAAGTGGGGTTGGGTTCGATTCCAACCCAAACAAACTATACTCTAAACAACAAAACATAACCATATGTACCAAACAAAACAAAACCCGATTATATTAATATACATATTCTTCGATATTAATTATTATATAGATACACATACAACACAAAAATCCTGATACAAACAAAATAAAAAACGGTGGGTTCGAATTCAATTCAAAAAGTGGAATAATTAAACGATCCGATCAAAAACATTCCAGCCGGCGGGCTACAAAGAGAGAAAATGAATATGAAAACAAAATAATTGATTTCTGATCAAAAGACACAAAGGAGAAAGAATTGGATAAAACAGAAACAGATATGGATGGAGATTGAAACCCAGAAGAGAGACGTGAACACAGAAGCGATGGTGAAGGAGATCTGAGAAGAGGGTTTGTTATATATATGAAAATTTGTAAGGTAGGGAAATGAAAATGTTTATCGATAGTGTATTGGACGTATCGCTATCGAAGAGGTGTGATTGGGCAGAGGTGAGCTGTATAGGAAGAGTAGTCAACCAATGTGGCCGCAGTTACGCATCGCTTTCCTCACCTCACACACACACACACACCCACTATATATATACATATATATCACCCACAAACCCTAGCTAAGCTCTCTCCCTATAAATTAATATGCTTTTCGTTACCACATATCTTTTAATTATTTCATTATTAAATAACGTTTCTATATCTTTTTGTTAAATAGAGTGAAACGTAACTTATATTTGAGTAACAAAAACGGTAGGAATAATAATATATCAGTGTACATGGCAATGTCCGTTTTCAAAATTAAATCCTATAACTTCAACAAAAAAAAAATTTACGAATATTCAAAGTACTTTTAAATAATATTTAAGGTAACTTGTGTTAAATCTAATGAAATTAGCAGTGTGTAAATTCGAAATGCCAACAAAATTTGACAACTATTTTTATGATATGTATGAAATTTTCATTTTACCCCAATTGAATATAGGGATAATTTCAGGTGGCTACACCTAGATATTGCTGTTTTTCAAGTGGGTATTTCTATAATTTTTTTTCCAGTTGGCTACGCCTAAGATGTGCAAAATTTTTACTTTGCACTTTCCGTCCAATTCCGTTAGTTTTTCACATTTTAACATGTGAAATGACTAAAATGCCCTTAACTATTCATTTAATTTTCAAACATATGCCCTCTTCACACACACACCCTCTCTCTCCCTCATTGCTCCCTTTTCTCTTCTCCCTCTCTCACAACCATGATCTGTTAAAAAACCATATTTGAAATGGTTCAAATTTAATTTTAGATTTGGGGGCATAATTGTAATTGTATCTTAAATATAAACCAGATTGAACCAGAATTGAACCAATTCGATTTATGGTTTCTTAAACCAAGGGTAGTTTAGGTATTTTAGGCATTTTAGATGTAGGTTGTCACAAAAAAATTGTCAGGATACTAAAAAAGAGAGAAATGTAATTAGGGTATGAAAATGTCATTTCGCTATAGTTAGGTGTAACAAAGTGTCATTATCCCAATAAACAACTATATTTTAAAGTGGCGAAGATGAGATTCTAAAACTGGCGTTGATTTGAGAAACCCACACCGATAGGCGGCAACGAGGTTCGACAAATTCTCCATTTTACTCACAAAAATGGGGACAAAGCCGGATTAAGGAAGCGAACACAGAAAACCAGATCGAACACCTCATTGATCGAAACCCATAAACGACGAACTCTCCTTGCTCGAAAATCAAATCCAGTTAAACCCATATCCAATCAAACCCAGAACGGTCTCACCAACGCTCCTCCTCCCTACCATCGCTGAATCCGTCACGAGAGGCGAAGATTTTGCTTTTGGGGGACCAATTTCGTTTGTGGAACCAGAAAACCCTAGTGTGGTGAGCCCCTCGTCGTCGACGCCTAGAAATCACAGAAGCAACCTTAGCCTCCAGCGATGCGTCATGCCTCTCCGAACCCTCGCCGTCGATTTCCTTGTCGTCGTCTATTTCCTCTCTCACTGATGCTATGTTTTAATGCTCTATTATGATCCCGATAAGGGTTTAATTGTCTTCTTGCATTGTATTTTACCGATCTTTATGCCACATATGTCTTTATGATATTTCGAGTGTGCTTATACAAGTTTAGGTCGAAAACAGACTAAAGATAGAGCTTATTGGAAGCCGAGCAAAAAAGAAGGCATGTCACAGCCGTTACATTACCCCGAGACATCACAAAAGCCACGACGTGTCATCTGGACACACAGACCTACAGAACTGAAGCGAAAAGGCATGTCACGGTTGTGACATCGCCCCGTGACACTCCACCTTAGAGCACACGTTAGAAGCTTGGAGCGCACACAACGATGACATTGGCTGCGACATGGGTCTGAGCAAACCTATAAATAAATCGCAGATTCATACTTTTTAGAGCATCGATCATTAGGATCTCTCCCACAGAGAGCTGCGACCAGAGATGTCCAAGGAGGGTTCGAGGCTTCAATAGGAGGTTGAACACTTGTTAAAGGCAGATCGTGAACATATCGAAGGCATTGAAGATCAAGTCACAAATCAAAGAGAAATCGACTGATTTGACGGAATTCGACTCCACCATATTAGGGTTTCTTTATTTTTTTTCTTCTTCTCTTTTCTTGTGAGCTTGAATATTGAAGGCTATTTGGTTTTTGCACCATGATTGTTTGCTAAATCTAATAATCATGGGCGTTAGGGTTTGATACATGAATTTTGAGATTTATCATTAAAGTTTGGATTTTTATGCATGTGTGCTTATGTTTATGAGTTTATATGATTATATAATTGCTGACGACTAGTTTACAATCAATCCGTGTTATGATACCGACTTAGAGAGGATCGTTAGATAACTCACAAGTAAAATCATAGGGGGTTCAATAGGACCCTTATCCCGTAATTGTTGTTGATTGCAGAGTCAGCTTGTCGGTATTTCAAGAGGATAGTTGGCACGTCGATTCTAGGTCAGTTCACGTTCGAGAGGCGGAACCAGCATTTTTGTGGACGTAGGATAACACTGAAATTGCATTAAATATCTTTTCTTGTTTCATAAACTGATAATTACATGAATTGTCTAGCACCCATGATGCATCTCTTTATCAGAATTCATTGTTGATCATCGCTATTTATTTTAAATTGCTTATTTCACTTAAATACTTAAACCACAATTTAAACTGTCTATTACATTCTAGCATTGATATTTGTAACTAATATTTGAATTGACTCACTGTTGGTCATTGTGAATTCGACCATGTACTTACTAGATTTTTATTACTTGTAACGATTGCGTGTATTTATGCGTAATCGTGAGCCCGTGGACCAGTGTCTACGAGCCCAAGACTCACCTCTGGCGCCCTTTGCCGGCCAGACTGAGTTCAAAAATTAACGATTGCAAAAATGGAGAGGGCGGGAAAGGGATTGTTGTGGTGAGAAATTCAGCCGAAGTGGTGGGGTAAAAATGAGATCCAAACTAGCATTTTCCAAGATATATTATTGAGAAGAAAAAAGAGTGAAATTTGGTTTGAAATTAATAAGATTTACAATAGAAGAGGAAGAAAAGTGATGTGAGAGAAGTTGAACACAGAAAGCGGTGATAGGATGAAATAAGGGTAAATGAGTCATTACGCATTATGTTTTTAATTTTTTATTTGAAAAAAAGTAAGGGCCTTTACCAAGTATAGTGAATAGTGATATGTGATTCGATGAATGTAACTTAAATTTGAGTAACAAAAACGGTAACTTGCAAAAGTTAAATGAAACGGTTCCATATATAAGTTTTCTTCATAATTAGCGTTTCTCTTTTCAATACGCACGCTACATTAATCATGTTTTAAGAAAATGGAATTCTCATTTCTCACTCTATATCTTCTATTTCAATTCCTTTCCCAAGTCCACTTCATAGTGAGTAATAGCGTGACCACATGTTTTTCGTATTCACGTGGCATCATTTCATTCTCTTCATATTTTATTTATATGAAGAAAATATAAAATTAATAAAATATCATTTAAATTTATTAAATTTTGAAATAACATCACTCTCGACATTAGACCTCAAGCAAGTGACGCAAATTATTGTTCTTAAACACGATGTTATTAAGATTGTGTACTTAATAATATTCACATATAATGTAGTCATACAAAATTATATGAAATTAGCAATAATGTATGGTGACTTATGGTTATTAATTCTGAAGTGTTAATTATCGTTGCTATTTTCTTGTTATTATTATTTTGAATTCAAATATCAAATTTGCATGTAATTTGTTACCAATATATAAAAAATCATTAACAGCATTCATTATTGGACTATATGTATAATAATTATTAATAACATAAATGATCAAGACATGTATATTTTGTTATGCAAGTGTTTAGCTATGTTAGGGGAAGAGGACCACAACCACAAGTCACAACCACCTTAAACTTACTCCTAATTAATTAAGTGTTCCACTTTAAGTGATTAAATACCAGGTGTTGCTGTGACATGACACTATGACACCAAAGTATCAAAATGTCCATATTGTGGAACTAATCTATATTTAACTACTAAACTACGCGACAAAGACATGTGAGACTTGTAGATTCCCGAGTCTTAATCAACCTATATATATATATATACAAAATCAATTACACTAATATAAAAATTAGAATATGCCATTCATGAGAGTAGATAGAGGGAAAAATACAAAAGGTTATTTAAAAATAATATTTTATAAAAAAGTATATAATAAGATCAATCAGACGTGCACTAATAATAAAAAATTTACATTACAATTACCTCTTAAATAGGTAAGAAAATTAAGATTATAAATTCAACTCCACACATTTAAATTTGAATTCCAATTTCCATAGGATTAATGATAAGTTTAGTATCCACTCGTAGATGAAGGACAAAAGCGTTGGCCTAATTCGAAAGCGACTGGCTCAAGTTCTTAAGCAATTATTATGTGTTATGATCAGTGGTTATTTTGTTTTATATTAGAAATATATGGTGTAATTTGCTCAATAATAATATAGCCAGTCAAAATTAGTCATAGGAAGTGGCTTAATTATATTCATATACCTTTTGCCAGTGTGATAAGGTTGTCAAATTGACGATTATCCAATTTCATTACGCTTATCTTAATTAATAGATTGATAGCTCATTCAATCAAAGTAGCAAACAGATCAAAAGTTACCCTTCGTCATCACCTTTTCCATATATAATTATAAATTTAGATTTAACTTCGTATTCAACACTTAGCCTATGAAAAACATAATGTTTAAGTTCAAAATCATTTTGATGGTGAAAACTACTATAACATGAAAAGTCAATTACAATTCATTAAAACAATTATTCAAAATTTATTCACTTACAAAATATAAACAATTTTATTACAGTGTGTCATTTAAATATAAGATATTTAATATCAACAATAATTAAGTGATCGATCTTCATTTTTAATTTACATAACACTTATTTTGTATGTTGTTTTTTATAAGCAATTTATAATATTATTAAAAAGATAGGAGAGTCAGATTTTGACAGATGAACCAAAACACCCGAAAACATGAAAGAGAAAATTCATAGAACGTAAGAAAAGTAGAAACGAATAGAATCCCCTAGTAGATTTTAGCGGCCGTTGCGATACGCCCGAGCATTTTCCTCCTCTTGAAGCTGGAGAAGGCGGATAAATCCTCGTCCGATGCTCCGTCTTGAGTGGCGAAGCCCGTGTTTTTTCTAGGAAAGACCAATTCTCCACTGCTTTGCTTTCGATCTAGAGTCCAATAGATAAATCTCTCCATATGGATCACATTCAGGTATAAACTGTCTAAACGTCCGGACTGTCTGAATGTTGGGACAAATGAATAAAATGTTAGGCTAAATGGGTAGAATTTTACGGACTCCATAGTAGAACTTTTCTGTTACAGTGTTGCGAGCCGGGACAACGCATGTATGACGTAAGAAAGAGACTAATGCAAGCGCACAACGAGAAAGAGAGAGTTGATGTCATGGGAGTGGTGTCACATGGGAGGCACGCTGCCATGTTTGCTCCAACTCCTTATAAAGCGTACGGCCGGACCCATTGCCACGTGATTTTCTTTTCAACTCTCTCTTTCACGTTTGGGCCGGCCAGGCCCCACCTATATATCAATTTCCACTTCTCATTTTATGTGTATCTTCATCTTGTTGCAGAAATTTAATCATACACATGTGTGACCATCACAAGTTCGGGTGAAAATAAGAGTTAAATTTTAGGGAAAATATCACTCACCTCTTTCGTAATATATGCGATTTTTACTTACCTCATTCATTTCATTAATGCGTTCTGACAGGTCCTCAAAGTTTATCAATTTCTCATAAAAACCAAACGGTGTTAGTTTTTGGTCAAAATGACAAAAATGCCCATGTATTAAAAAAACATTTTCAAAATA
>JAYMTP010000364.1:0-35888 GCA_036897365.1 Geranium brycei | reverse complement strand
AGAAGGAGCCGCCGAGGAGAGGGAGCGGCTGGTGGCGCAGTGGGGAGAGGTCGAGGGAGGTGAGGCGGCGGAAGCGGCGGAGGAGGGAGGGGAGGAGGGAGGCTGTCTGGGGAGACACGGCGAGGCTGCGGCGGAGGCGGTTTGTGGTGGAGAGGAAGGGCTTGGAGACGAGAGAGACGGAGTCCAAGTGGCGGTGGTGGTGGCGGAGGAGGAAGGTGAAGATGAGCTCCCAGCATTCTTCTGGCAAGTCCTTGCACTCCACCTCCGCCATTGATGCTCCGAGAGAGATGTGTGTGTGGCTGTGGATGAGCTCCAACTCCAACTAGCTTTTGTCAATTTTAGTCTTAAAACTCCATGATTACTTCTTGAACAAGATCATTTTACGTTTTCATTTTTTTATTCGCAAGTTTTATGGTGGGGAGGAAATCTTGCCACAGAGATCTCACTCGTTTCTAGGTACACAACAAGTGCACCGTCAACAAGTACTGAAAATAATAAATTAGCTCGTGAACTTATAAAGTCCTTTCAATCTCAGACGTAAAAGAAAAATGGAGTTAATCATGCAAACTATACTCAATTCGTAAAGGCAATTCAATAACGCACAACACACACGAAACTCTCAATACAAATGGAGATCGGAGGTGTCACGGACATCCGGGGATCATGTCATAATAAGCATTTCATTCCATTATTAACATGTCATGATAAACATTTCATTCCATTATTAAGAGAAATGACGAGATCTTCCTTAGAGTGTCAGCCATCACATCCCACCCTCTTGCTCTCTGTGGGGCAAAAAAGGTGCTAATACCAAGTGAGTCTAAGTGTCCTCAGTACTAGGCCGACCACGGGAGTTTGCTTCTTAATGGTTGCGAGGGAGCCGCTAGCTTTCGAGTTGGTACTGTATGATTATAAACCGTGTTTGTTAGGTCGTCCTAGTGTAAACCCGACCCTTAGGCGATCTAGTTCTACATAAGTCAATTGCCTATGGTCTATCAACCTAGATTCAAGATAGCCTCAAGCCTACACAGGAGAGATTGCATTAAGTCATCTACTTAAAATGTCAAGTGAGTCCTTTAACCCATGAAATTCAAGCTTACTATTAGCAATCCTCTTCAATCTACCCGAATTATAAAATTAGCTACAAATTTCCATGCTATCAATCATCAGTTCACAAATCTTCATGCAATTCATCATTTCAACTATCAAGCTAAACTTAATTTCACCAATCTATATCACAATCAACACTAGAAATCTCAAATCCACAACTCAATCCACGATCTAAACTCAACAATTCACCAATTCAATCCTCTATTCAGCAATAGAATCCACAATTCACAAATTCTCAATCAAATCACTTCACAATTCACCAAAGCAAGATCAAAATGTAAGAAAAAAAAACTAGAAAAGTAACATCGATTTAAAGTAAATAAGTACTTTCAACTTAGATCCTTGATCTCTATCCTCAATTACACTTATTCCTCTCTAGATCCCCTCTTGCTTCTCCTCTAAGCCTCTCTCTCTACCTTTATAATTCCTAAATTTACAATGTCAATCTCTAAATTTGAATTACCCTCACCCTATTTATACTACACACTTAAAATTTAGGAGAAAAGTGTCAAATCTCGTGCCAAATTTAGAATTCTGCCAACTAACGCAACTATTGCCTGCCTTTGGAGCACTAGAAAAGTGGTTTTGGATAGGCGGAGGTCAGTGTCAAAGGTGTCCTCCGCATCTAATTGTCGCCACAAACTCCTAAGAGTTGGTCCTACTACTGCTGGAGGTTAGTGGCAAAGCTCCCACCTCTCACTCCTGACATGATCGTTTGTCGCCTCTTTCTTTATTTGCGGAGTTGACCTCCGCCTCTAACTCATGCCTTTTGACTTTGCTCCCCAAAATGTTCTTTTCGCTTATTTTTTCGCTCCAAAACCTACATGTTTGCCTGAAAACTTACTACAATACCCCATGAAGCAATTATGGAATAAAATAGGCAAAAACACTCGAAAATGGGATAAAATCGGGTTAAAAGTGAAGAGATGTGACTCAAGATAGATAGCAAAATCACTCGCATCAATCTTGTTTACAAGGACATCAACGAGTTGAATCGAGTCTCAATTTAACATATTGACTCTTGGAAAGAGTGTTTCGCTCAGACTTGAGTGAGTTTATACAACTAAATTTGAACTCGACTAAAAATAATAGAAGGTCAAGCTTGGTTTGCTCAATTTTCGATACAAAATTTAAATAAAAATTGTAATTCATTAAATAACACTTAACGGGTTAGCACAATATCAGCTTGACTCGATTTGTCTCGTCTAATTTTATTATATGTACCTATTAAAAGTTTAACAACGTATAATTAATTAAATATCAAACAAGTCAGCTCACAAACCTATCAAACCTTAAGATGTCAATCTCGAACTTAGCTCATTTATTAAACGAGTCGAACTTTAAAATTACATTTGGTTCAAACTCGATTATAACGAGCCGAACCAAATATTTAACGAATTGAGTTTGAGAGACACACTAAAATATCCACTCATTTACATGATTATTCTTTCCACGTAGTTATTGTAGTTATGAGTAATTGCAATTTATTTTTCATATGTCAAAAGTATAATATTACTGAATGTGATTTTATTACAGTTATACTTAGGCATGATCGCGGTCGGATAAATCTGGAGAAGGCATAATTGCGGTTGGGTAAATATGAAGAATTCGTCTTCTCGGACAGGTCACCTTAGGTGGTAGAGACAAAATAATTTTCCACGGTAATTATAAATTCTAATCATTCTAGTTGGAAAAGCATTCTTGTGCATTGGACAAGTAGGAGGAAAATGAGACCTCCCGACTCCGACCCTCATATCCTCCCCTCTCCATCCACCATTTTCATCTTCAACCTCCCTCCACAAAACCAAAAAGCCTGGCTTTTAAACATTCTCTCAGATTATGGGGAAGTAATCTCTACCCACCTCCCTAAAAATCCTAGCAAATCCGGCAAGCTTTTCGGTTTTGCTCTTCTCAGAAACCCCGAGGATGCAGCCAAAGCCATTTCTTCCCTGAATGGTCTTCAAGTCGAGCACGGCTGACTTATTGTCGCTCTCGTTCGTGGCTCGCCGGCCCCTCCTGTCACCCCCCACCCAAGCTCCGCCCCCCCGCGCTCACGCTCCTTCTTATAAAGAAGTGGTCGCCGGAACCATCCCATATCTGACGGTCGCCCATCCCGAGGTGCCTCTTTGTTTTGGGAAGCCCAATTCCGGGGTTTTCAAATCACTGGACAATAGCATCATTGCCACATCACACTCAAACATATCGGTGGATCTGATCCGAAGGCAGCTCAAGGAAGAAAACCTGATGGGTCAGTCTTTCCCGATGGTTTCTCTCCTTTCATCCATCAACGCATATTCTAAAAAAAAGTGGGATGTTCAAATGGGTTTCCATCATCGGTCTTCCTCCGATTTGCTGGTCGATTGAGTCGCTCTGGAACGCTGGTGCAATTGTCGGAGAGGTTCTTCTTATCCATCCAAGTTGTTGTTCTGGGTCTTCTTTTGACAAATGAATTATTCTTTTGCATTCCAAATCTCTGAACCCAATCAACATCAAGGCAAAGATTTCAGTGTTTTGAGAAGAAATTCTCTATTCTTATTCAAGAGATCGACGCCTTGGGGATTCCATACACCCTCCCCTGTGGTCCGGAGCTTCCCGGAATTCTCCCTCGCAGCCTCAATTACGCGCCGGAAAAATCAGACTCGGATCTTGAGGAGGGCGAGCTCCGGAAGTTTCCGCCACCGGCTGATGCTTCTCCAGGAAGGTCGGCGATTCCTGGCAACGCTTCGGGGTCGGTCGGTGCCTCGCATGGCGGCGCCTCAAGGTCGGTTGATGCTTCCTCAACCGCTTCGTTCCCCTCAATCGAGGAGCACGAGGAGGGTTTGGGAATTGGTGCGGCTGATTTTTCATTAACTGATGTTGTCAATTCCCAAGTTTATCCACTTGGTGAGCCTAATGGGCCTCTTCTGGTGGGCTCTTCCCCCTCTAGCAGGCCCCATAACCAGACATGCCCATCTTCTCCAGCCTATGACTTGTCCAAATCAGAATGTGCTCTTTCGGTTTGCTCTTCCGAGTCAAACGATCTCAACATTCCTTTGGCTGTCATGTAAAAAAGTTCGCTCTAGATCTCGGAGGCGCAGAAGATGGAGATCCCCGGAACCTCACGTTTCAAACCATCAAGACCCATCGATCTTCGGGCTCGTGCCTCTAGAAGATGGGATATTTGCAAATCCATGGGTATCACCTGCACCCTACCCGAATCTCAAATGATTGATAATCTTGAAGGCATGGAAGCCAAGAATAGGGTCTCTTAAACCGATCTATGTCTTTCTTTTTTCTAGTTTCAATTTCTTTTTGTATCCTTTCTCTTTCCTTCTTTCTATGTTTTTTTTCCTTTTTATTGTTGTAATTGGCTGGCTTTTGCTTCTCATTTAGAAGAAGCTTTAGTCGGTTTCATCAATAAAATTTCTTTTCCGCTAAGCAAAAAAAAATTATAAATTCTAATTGTGAACAAATAGAATAATAGAGTGGAGGATTGGGTGAGCAGCAAAAATGGAGTGTATATCATTGAAATCAACACATTATTACATTCCGACAAGGTGGACATATAGAATGTTCATGATGACCTCTCCCTCCAAACAGCCAATCCCAACTGCTTGATATTGAATTTGTGTAGTGAACTTGAATTATCCCTCAATTTAATACCTCTCTAAATTTTATAGGTAGGTTTTGACATTGTTTTTTTAGCAAATTTATAATTCAATATCAAATTAATACTTTCTTAAAACTCAGGAATTAAATTCTAACTGTGAACAAATAATGTGAAGGATTGGGTGAGTAGCAAAAATGGAGAGTATATCATTGAAACCAACACATTATTACATTCCGACAAGGTGGACATATAGAATGTTCATGATAACCTCTCCCTCCAAACAGCCAATCCCAACTGCTGGATTATTCTGCATCCAAACAATAACATAATAGAAACATCTCTGTTCCCTCCTCAAACAGTGTAGTGTTGCTGGATGGTCTCAATGTCAAGTCCCTTTAGCTTCACCACCGATTCCACATGCCCCTTGAGCGTGTGAAGCTCCCTCAGCCTAAAAACCACAATCAACATTCAACAATGTACATAACCTTTATACTTGTATGATAGAAATGAGATCAACATTAAAACTAGAATCACCTTGCAACTTCAGCACGCCTCTTGGCCTGCTCCGCTATTTCAGACAACTCCCTGTAGCTATTGTTGTCATTCAAAATCTCTGTCATCTCTGGCGGCTGAAGTCCGTGTAGAGTGCGTTGAGCCGCCGCCCATTGAGCCTCCCTCTCGCCTTTTCCATAATCTTTCTTAGATGTGAAGGCAGTCTGGATGATCATGTAAATGTAGAATCAGAATCGAAACCAAAACATGTTATTCTCGTAAATGTATATGGCATACATACCCTCTTGTCTAGCATGCTGTTCCAGGCCTTTCCGCTCAGAGCAAATCTGATCACAAACTTGAGAATGTCTAGTGGAATGTAAGTGACTATGCTGTAGAGCCAGATAACCCCGGCCCATCCCCACCCGATGCCTTGGATCCTCGCAAACCCCCAATGTGCATATACAGCAATAACCGTCGCAATCTTGACACACAAACAAAAATGATTCACCCTTATTAGTTGTATGAGCCTTGCAATGATTCAAATATGTGATTCACCCTTACAACAACTCACCAGTTGAGCAATCAGAAATGCAATTAGAAGGAGAAAGCCAGGGCGTTCTATGAAAGACCAGCTTCGGGACCTGGTGACGAAAATGAGGGCTTGACTTACAATGCTAACTTGGAGGTACACGGCTGACATAAGCTCCTCTCTCTTGTCACTAATTTTGTGTACGTTAAAATGTTTCTGCAAATGTATATGAATGAAATTAGAATCAAGAAATGGAAGAATCGGTGATGATTTGAATGATTAATAGGACATATTTACTTACTTGGAAGAAGTCGGATGAATAAATAGCCCAGAAAAAGACTACAGTCATGATAGCCATGTATGTACCAAGAACAATACCAGTGGCAAATATCTCTTTGAGCTTCCACGAATCGGGGAGGGGAGAGGGCTTGACCCTGTCCTTTGATATGGTCATGATGGTCCCGTCGTTGAGTATGGCAACAATTAGAACCATGAAAGGAGAGAAATCAAACTTCCAGATAAGTGCAAGGAGCATAAAACCCATCACTATACGGATTGTGATGGACACTGCATAAATGGTGTAGTTCTTCATTCTCTGGAAAATAGCTCTGCTTGTCAACACAGCACTCACAATCACACTCAGCCCTGGCTCTGTAAGGACAATGTCAGAGGCGCTTCGCGCTGCATCAGTGGCATCGTCAACTGCAATTCCAATGTCTGCCCTCTTGAGCGCAGGAGCATCGTTCACACCATCTCCGGTCATCCCAACAATGTGCTTCCTCTCTTGTAGCTTCTTCACGATCTCGTATTTGTGCTCTGGGAAGACTCCGGCAAAGCCATCAGCCTTCTCGATGAGCTCTTCAACTGGTAGAGCGCTAAGAGACTCGTCTTTTGAGTTGCCAAGAAGAGCAGAAGATGGATACATGTTTGTTCCCATCCCCAGCCTGCGGCCAGTTTCTTTTCCAATGGCAAGCTGGTCACCAGTGATCATCTTCACATTAACACCCAGATGAAGTGCACGCCTGATAGTCTCTGCACTGTCATGCCTTGGAGGGTCAAATAGAGGCAGGAGACCCACAAATTGCCATGGTGATCCTGCACTTTCCTTGTTCTTCTCAGGCACAGTCTGTAATGAACACATTACATTACCAACCATTGTGTTGATTCTACAGTGGTGAGAACAGAAATAACTAACAAACAATCTAACTCACTTGTCTTCCAACACCAAGAGAGCGAAGGCCGCGATCAGCAAATTTAGCAATGATATCATGAGCTTTCTTTTCTGCGTCACTCTTAAGGTTGCACAATTCAATAATCTAGTAGAGAGAACCCAAATAATCAGTGAACAATGAAGAGAATAAAATTTTGTTAAGAGACTAGATACTCAGGTAAGCTGAAAAGGTTACTTGTTCGGGTGCACCCTTGCTAACTCTATGCCAGTTTCCATCAGAATCAATGTATGTGATGGCAGTACGCTTTTCCACTGGATTAAAGGGTAAGAAATGAACCTCCTTGATTCCTGCTCTTGCCTGCACAGTACAAGTAAATTTCAAGTTATTTCAATTAAGTTTGATTTATCAATCACCCATACATTCACACATTTCTTGCATAAGACATACCTCCTTGGGATCAGCCAACATTCCCACAATACAAGCATCAATCGCATCCTGATTCTCGACCCTAGAAGCTCTTGCTGCGTAGAGGAGCACCATGTCCTTATCCACACCCTTGGCAAACACCTGCAAATTAATATACATTTCCATAGTCAAGAATCGCGCTCTAGCATCACTTCTTAATTGACACTCGATGTTTTATTTACCGACCTCTACCAAGCTTTTGTCCACGGTTAACTTGTTGAGAGTGAGAGTCCCGGTCTTGTCACTGCAGAGAACATCCATTCCAGCCATCTCCTCAATAGCGGTCATCCTCTTGGTGATGGCACCTTGCTGAGACAGCCTGTGGGAGCCAATGGCCATTGTCACGGACAACACTGTGGGCATGGCAATTGGGATCCCTCCAATGAGAAGGACCAAGAGATTATCAATTCCATCTCTGTAACTCCGGCGCTGAATAGGGTACATCACCACTAACTCAATCACAATCCCAACCATAATGGAGCATATGCAAAAGTTCCCAATGGCAGTCAACACCTGATCACAAAATTTCATGATATCCCAAGCCAAGTTAGTATCATAATCACGTTTAAATGTCTAGAACATTATCATTAGTACCTTCTGGAAGTGTCCTTCCTGGTTGGTGCTGTCCACAAGGTGAGCAGCTTTGCCAAAGAAGGTGTGAACTCCAGTGGCAATCACAATGGCCTCGATCTCACCTTGCTTGCAGGTGGAACCAGAGAAGACTTCATCACCCGGGTTCCTGGTGACGGGCAAGGATTCACCGGTGAGGGCGGACTGATCAATCTTGAGAGGATCTCCCTCGAGGAGGCGGGCATCAGCAGGGACAATATCTCCCAACTTGATGCTGATAATATCTCCTGGTACAAGGATCGCAGCCTCTTGCTCCTGCCATTTACCATCTCTCAGAACCTTTGTTTTGGGAGCAAGACCTGCCATAAGTGCTGCAGCCGCGTTCCCAGCATTGTTTTCTTCAATGAAACTAATGGTGGAGTTGATAATGAGTAGCACCACGATACCAACGAAATCTTGCCAGTCCGGGGGCCTCCCCTGCAAATATATATAGTTTTCCATTGAAAACCACAAAATGAAAATGTACATGTATACATAAGATTAATAAAGAATATGTTTTATTACCCCTCCATTGGCCAAGGCAATAGCCATGATAGCAGCAGCCTCCATAACCCAGGAGAGAGGGTTCCACATGAAACCCAAGAATTTCAGAAGCTTACTTTCCTGTAATGTAATTGATTTCCAAAAACATGAATTGTAAATCAAATTACACAAAGAGCTGATATTGATAATGATCCAAATTCAAAACTTGCCTTTTTCTCCTCGAGCTTGTTATAGCCAAAGATTTGAAGCCTCTGCTGCCCTTCCTCAGAGGACAGCCCTTCTTTGGTACATTTCAATTGCTCGAACACTTCATGGACCGGTATGTGTTCCTACATACAACAATCAACCCAAATTATGTTACTTCCTCACAGAGGCAATACAACAAACACCTAGTGGGCACAACAAAAGCAAAAGCAAAAACAAGACCACTTACGAGATCGACATTCTCGTTCTTGATCTCTTCCAAGCTGATATTCGCCATGATATTGCCTTCAGATCTCACACTGATTGTTTATATTTTTCTTGAAAATGTGTATATAGGTACTGCTTATAGATATAAACAAAATGAGAGAACGCTTCTCTATTCCAGGCTGAGATATGTATACAGTCAAGAGTGTGGTGTGTGCATCTAAAGAAACATAGACCTCTTCGCTCTCTGTTTTATAGCAACGACGACGGTGAGTTATTGGGAAATAGTGGAAACAGCTTCTTTTTTTTTTCTTTTTTTGTTGTTGTTTATTGTATTTTCGATTTCTCAGTGTCAATTGCTTCTCTCTTTTTATAACAAACTCTGGTTCTATTTTTGTTACCTAATTTCGAGCGAATGAGTCGGAAATTATTTCTTCCCGTAGCCCTAGTCTTGCGCTTCACTATTCGGTTTCTGTAACTCAATATTATATATGTTAAAGACTAAAGAGCTCAATTCAAAAATTGATTAAAATTATTACTTTGTTGGCAATTGATCACATACATAAGGACTCGCCAAAAGACAGCCTATAACTATTCAGTCTCAGTTTAGTACACAGATCTCAGGCAAATTTATATAAAACCATCCCAAAAGAATTGGGGACAGGAAAATAACAATTAATTAATTGAAACCCAAGAATAATGATTTGTTTTGCCTCCTTTCAGCAAAATTGAAACCAAGAACAGAAAGCAAAAACAAGTGTATCAAGACGAGGAAGAAGCAAGAATCAAAGGCGAAGAGGGAGGAAGCGAGCGCCTCGTTCTGCTCCTCCCCCGCCTCATACAAGGGCTCGCAGCCGGAGTCGTTGGAGTCCTCGAAGGCGACGACGAATCACAATTATTGATCTTGGACAAGTGGCTTGTCAACTTCTTCTTCTCGACTTCACAGGACGCCTTGTCTTCGATCCTATGGTGGTGCCTGATTCTTGTCGAATGCAAATTCGCCGGAAGAACACAATTGCACAAAAATCCTACACAAATCCGAATCAAGAAACATTAACACCGATTCGTTAAATCACCGATTTAATTTAATTTAACTTCCAGATCTGATGTACCGATTCTGGCGAGGCGATTGACCCAGCTGGGGATGGGGTTTCCGGTGAGCTGAACACAAGCTTCATTGCAGAAGTGGTTACAGTTCTTTGTAATCAAATTATAAGCATTTCCTCTGTACTCCTCCGCTAGCTTCTCCATCACCGCCCTCACACCAGAAACCTCCATGTCCGTCTTCCCGATCAAAATCGTCTTCCTAAACCTAAACCCCTCGCAATGCTTCGGCTCCGCTTCAAATATCCCGGTGGTCGGATACTCGTGAGCTCCGAACGCGTACTCAACACCATGAACTGCGACAATTCCAATCAAACAAACAATTTCTTCACCAATCCGAGCTAATTAAAGCAAATTCAAGCACAGATCTGAGCTACAAAGGTGAGATTAACCAGTACTGACCTTGGACGCCGGAATGGTAGACTCCGAGGCCGAACCAGTAGGCGTAGCCATTGATTGGAGTCAGATCATAGACATTGAGGTACACAGGCACAGATCCGCAGTCTCTGGTGCTGAAATTTCTTCCGCAGAGCATAATCTGCTCTCTCGCGAAGAAGATGATGATGATTTTGAGCTCAGCTTCTTTGGCAACAGTGTGGATATATAAATCTGGAGATGATGATACGGTAAGAGAGTGGGGTTGGAGTTGGAGTTTGAGGAAGTTACTAACACTGAGCTGTGTGATCCAATTTAATTTAAAATTTTGAATTCTTTTTAGGTTTTGGGAGAAAGTAACGTACGCTCATTATGGTGGATAGTGGGGTGTCATATTATTATATTGTAATAATGTAATTTCTTGAGTTATTTAAACACAGGGAATATTATATCATGATGCTATTGGTAGGTGCTTAAAGAGAGTGGGTCCCATTGTTTATTATTATTATCATTAACTAATTGTGGACCAAATGATGAGAGATTATCAACATACATACCCTTGTGATCGGGGTTTGTAAGTATCGGACGGTTGTGATTGTGTTTGAGATTTGAATCAAAATATAAAAGTATAATTTTTACTTGTTGTTTAATTCGAGTGTGCAAAAAATTGAAGTAATCAGTTGGTACTTTCTTTCATTAAAGTGTAATTAAGTGAGAAAAATATATAATCAGCTGAATTTGTATGAAAACTTTTAGTGGATAAAAATGGCAACTTCAATGATTGTTACTCAAAACAATAAACAAAATGGGGTTTTGAGGAGAGAAAATATGATATCTTAGTAAATTAGCTTTTATTGTGTTTGTTTTTTGTTGAATCATCTCAAGGAATTTTATCATTAATTTTTTAGTTAATGCTTATGGTCATTTCACATCTTCTTTAAGATAATTTTTTTCAATGATCTTGATAATATACCTAATGTTAATTTATATATTAAAAGTATTAGTTTTCTTAACTAGGGTAAGGTTTGAATTCTGACAAAAAAGAATCATCTTTAAATTGATCTAGTGATTGACATTACTCGCTCTATAAGTTCAAGACTCAACATGATATTTGAATAAACGAGTTTAAGGGTAAATAGAAAAAATGATATATTAATAAAATAATAGACAAAAAAGAAACTCATGAAACCAACCAATTTAAAAATATATTAATTAATTTATGAAAATTAGAAGCAATAAAGCTATAGTCACTCCATAATTAAGAGCATCTAATAGAAATGAGCTTTTATTTCATTAATTACTTAACAATGGAGGGCATCCCTAGCCCCCAACCCTCCTTTATTTGGGGGGTTCCTAGAATTTATTGAATCAACCACCACTTATATGTTAGTGGACTACTCGATGGGTTATATATTCCTCCTCAACCAACCCTTTTATGCTTGATTAATCAATTCTTTATGACAAAAAGTACATTCCAATGTCTTAAGAGGCATTTTTTTGTAATTAAAGGATAACTTAAATTAATCCATCGCAAATAATGAGGGTATTGGTTTCAAATATTGCGTACAATATGATTACAATGAAGTATAGAGTATTTGAATGTAGGTTTAGGTCACACCCCACCTGGGGCCGATTAGTGTGTTTTAGGCTATTGGGCCAGATTTGATTAGGGCCCGTTTGGAGGGCAGTGAATGTGTCCGTCTGGAGGCCCAATTCGAGCAGACAGCAACAATGGCAGCGGCAAAGTGGGAAGTGGTTCCATGTTGCCTTTCGTTTGAATTCGACTAACTACATTGAAGCATAGTATAAGAAATAGTTTGATTCACAATCATATAAACATTCGGCTACAAACGGTTGTAGAACGTTCTACAACCGTTGGATTAGTACGGATTTGGACGCGCGTTATCTCAGCGTGCGACAAGTGGCAACGAGGTTCTACAACGCATACTTAAGGGTTCTACGAGTCCATCACGTTCTACAACTTTGCACTACACGTTCTACATGGTTCTACAACATTACACTACACGTTCTACAGTCTGGATGTTTGGACAACAGAATTTAGTTTTTAGCATAATTCTTCTCTTGTGAATGTTGTTTTAGAAACAACAATATGACGGGGTTAGGCTTTATGGTAATAGGTTTGAAATGATAAGTTTGATACAAGAAGGTCAAAGCAGTCACTTGATTCTTTTTCTTTATCAGTAAATTGGACTTTATTGAATATTGAGAGCACTAGCAACTGATTCTCGGGTAAGAAAAAAAAGCTAAGAAAGTACATTTAAAAAGAAAATTGAAAATTTTAAGTTGAAGCTATAAAGCACCGGTAGATAAGTGAGGAGCTTGAGAAGCATAAGAATCGATGATTTCTAGTGAATGTGCTTATATAGTATATCAGAGATGAAGTCAACTTCGGTGCGAGAAGTGCAGAATCTAACTACTCTGCTTCAGTTCAGAATTTCGACCAAGACTTGTTTGATGCTTGATTGTCTTTTTGATTCTCGGACTTGATGGAGAAATTTTCAGGAATAATTCTCCATTTGCTTGGACACTATCTGCTTTTTGTCTTCTCTTATGATTAACATTTTAATACCGTGAATATGTATTAGCAAACTGTGTATAGGTGATGATTGACCCTTGCCATCATTTCTTCGACCCTACAAAGGAAATCGATTGCATGAAAATTGTTATGCAAGTTTCATTCAAATCATCACCTTCTTCAACTTTAAACCTCAATGTTCTCTTCTCTGACGTTTTCCATCCACCTGAGTTGGGTACTCATTATTTTGGAAAATGGTGTTTATAAGTTAAATATGCTTTCGTAGCGATAGAGGAGGGAGGGTGCCAAAAGAGTGTTTCAAGCTGATAATTCACTTTTAATTCAATTGTTGAAACCAATATTGTATTATTGCTTCTGGATAGCTATTCACTGCTTTCATTATCTGTCAACAAGTCTTGTGTTTGGAGTTATGTGTTTGTGAAGTCCACTCTCATAATCTTCATTTCTCACACATTCATTAACCATCTTTCATTACCGAGGTAATCATGATTACTCTGTCCAAACTTCAAACTTCAGCTCCTTTGGGACCCATTACTTTGATCGGGTAAATTACAATACAATACATTTACGAGGTTAAAAGGAATAAAATATATGACCTGAAAGAAAAGAATATGATTATTCAGATTTGACTTTGAACATTAAAACTCAAGTTCAAATGTTTGACCAGCTCGGGATCAGAAGGTGTAACAATTGAACAAGCGGGTCAAAATTAAGCACATGTCAATGAACAAGATCTCTCGTCAGCCTCCAATTCTCCTAAAAAAATGTTACAACCCCTAGAAAGATAATTAACAAGTGGGATAAAAAAAGGACTAGTTATAGCTTGAGGGACAAATCAAGCTGATCATTCTTCAAAGGACTAACAACATTATCACAAGTATCCCACCGGTTACCGGCTGCCGGAGAAAACCTGGGAACGTTGGCGAATCTGGCGGCGGGGCCCACAAGGAGCCTCCCAATGGCCGGCTGGTGAAAGGGGAGGGCATAATTGTAATTAAGAGATGGCTTGTGGATCATGGAGTGGACCTGAATCCCCAGCGACCTCCCGAACGAGCCATTGTGCATGTTCACTCCTCCCCCGCCGAGCCTCTGGTTGGATCGCTTAGCGAGCGTCCTCTCGCGCTTGTGCGCGTTCTGGTGCCCCCCGAGCGCCTGCGAGCTGTAGAATTTTCTCTGGCAGTAGTTGCACGAGAACACTCGCGGCTCTGCCTCGTCGAAACACTGAATAAGGTTGAGTTCTGGATTGGACCCATTACTAAACTCGTCATTGGGTATTGCCAGATCCAATAACACGTCCCGATTCGACGATTCGGACACACCACTGGGTTGCTCTGTTCTTGGAGGATCCATAGAGGTTTATGGAGTGAGAGTGGCAGGATATATGAAAATCTGGTGGGTTTAATAGGGAATGAAATATGAAAAATAGAATGTACAAAGTGCACACTGTTTTTTACAGTTACTACAAAACTTGTGCAATGAGTGAGGAGGCCCCACAATTTTTAGGACAAGCAGATAGATAAATATGAGCTTTCTTGTTCTTGCCTAGGAACATTCATGTGTTGTTATCCACGACTAGCACTGTTCCATGAATCACTGTGTACAGTACTAGGAATATGACTTGCACATATATAGATGCTTTCAATTTCTCTTTTACAAATCAAATGTTATCACCATCTTCCCTTCAAAATATTGCTCTCAAATTTTAGATAATTAGTTCTACATATTTATGAATTAATTGGATGAAAGTTGACATTTAGTGGGATAATCATTTCTATGGAATTGGTAGTATATAAAAAAAGCATGTGGCAATCATTTAGAAACATGATGGGTCGTCTATTAAGTGTTAAACAACTAGTAATGTTTAGTTGTCTCCAACTTAACAAAAGGCAGTGATTAGGATTCAATTATGGTAATTAATGTCAATTTTAAAAGTGAGATCTTAGAGGTAGTATTACCCACACTTTTTGGCTGCATGCTATTTGGTTAATCACCCAAATTGAAAAGAAAACAAATTTTATCAAACCACTTGACTCTATTTTGTATGAGTGTGAGAGTTAAGCCAGTTCACATTACAATTATTTTCTTTCTTTTAGCTCAAAATTCAAAACATTAAACACAATATTATTGATTACTAATAACTGCAAGATTTAATTAACAAAGCCATATTTATTGGATAACTATAGGACACTTTGTTAATTTAATTATTATTTTTTTCTTTTTTAATATTCTAACTCTCACTTTAGGACAACTTATCCACAAAATATGTAAAATTCTTCTAGTTGAAAATAAACAAAAACGATCAAAAAAATAATAATAAAAAGAAGAAAAGAAAACCAAATTTGACCACACCTCCGACCATACCTTTTACATATAGTATTAAAAAAAATAGTTAAAGTTTCAAAGTATCAAAATGATATAGTTAAATATATTAAATTGTCATTATCCCTTATTCTATTAGTCAAGTTAATACTCATCTTAATCTTAATAAAGCATGCATATATAATTAGAATACGGAACTAAACATTTGATTGATAGTTTGACAGATATTTAATTGAACATAATTACATAACAATTTTAATATATGATATCTTATCGAAGATGAAGTGTGTTAATTGTCTTTGTTTAATAAAAGTACAAAAAAGAGGTCGAAGAAAAGAGAAGAATCTTTAGAATTGTAGTGAGGGTAAGGGGCACCGTAGAAGTAGAAGCTACAGCTACATAGTTGAAACGACACGGTGACATTTCTAGTTGATTTAAGGTGACATATAGCTACATTTGTGATGTTCAAATGTTAGGTATGCTTGCACATACTCTTGAAAGCATGGGCCCAACCAATCACATCTCTTCTCACTTCTCATATAGATCTAATAGATTAGCCTTATCTAATCCCTATCTAATTAATCTAATCATTCTCAAAATTAAGCACAATGGATCGTAGCATCCATGGTATCTTCACCAAATCTTAAACTTCATCACGTTATAATACTTTTCTTTGACATTTGATGGATGACTATGTCTCTTTCTTGTTTAGAAAGACAGCTTGATTTGAGAATAGACTAACATTTATTCATTTCAATCATATCTTTGTAAGAATGACAGCATGTCGATTTAGAGTCGAGTGTTGTTATACCCGCTCACTCGTCTTGGGTACCCAAACCGCCTAAATACCCGACATGTGTTTCTTAATATTTGACTTGACATTGATTAAAAAAATAAAAATCAACAATTTTAAAAAGGGTGACTAAAATAAAAATCCTAAGGGTTATCAAAATAAGTTCAGAAAAAATTGATAATTAGACATGTTCTTTCTTAGGGTTGTTTTTGTTTAATCATACTTATCGGGTACTGGAAGGGGATAGGTTGACCCGTACCCACGAAAATACGTGTTACCCATTTGTTTCGCGATGTGCCCAATTCGATTGAGTCAGGAACATCACGTACCCGTCAAATTTGGTTTCTTCGTCATCCTTGTTTCTTAGACATGGAAATGAGGAATACTAAGCTAAAAAGAAAAATAAAATTTTAGCTGAAAATTGCTTCAAACAACTATATCATATGATTATTGTATTATTAATTTTTTTTTGAATATTATATTACTTATTTACCCATAAACCCACCTCACTCAAATATTTTTGCTTAGCCTCGAATCTTAATCTGAAGTCAGGGAGCGCGCAGTGTCAATCACTAGACCACATTCAAATTAATTATTGTATTATTAATTTATTATACATACCTTGTTTTTCGATATTGGTTAGAATTTTTTTTCCTAAGTGACGACACAATAAGTCATTGGTTCCACTCATACACAAAGCTAACTAAGAACTTTGAGAGTGACTTGACAAATACATTTCCTTCAAAAATATAAGAACATCATTCTCTTGTCCCAAGTGATGCATTAATTATTATACACATATCTTTCTGGTCTGTCTATGTTGAGTGTCCACATGTGCAAGAAAGAGTGAAAGTCATGAGCCAAAATAGCTACAAGTGGATCGTGGAACTGGCGGGAAAAGGGCCCTTAAAATGCAGAGAATCATATGTTGGGAGAAGATAACAATAACAATGACAAGCATCATTGGAACAGATCGATGAGTTGTAGTAGAAAGTGCACTTATTTGCTTAATGTCCAATGCTGAAGAAAAAAACAATGGCTATGAATGATGGGTTTTTTGTTGGGTTTGGCTTGCTTTGTCTAATCACTATCATAGGACCCAAATATCTTCCACTAGATTTCTCTGTCTCAAACAAAATACATCAGTGTTTGTGTTTCTGAGTAGACCCATTAACACTATTTCATTTCATTCAAACACATGATTTGTTCAGAAGTATTCTGTCATTTCATGTGCAAATCTCCATAGATTGGTCCAAACTCTTTACTTATACTTTCCGAACAAATTACTTAAATAAAGAAATGAACTTTTACACTTCAGTCATAATTAATTCGGAGAGTAAATTAATCTGATTGGAATATTATATATATATTTTTTTAAAAGTGTTTGATAAACTAAATCTCTTATAATCAGGTGATTCTTTTAGATGAATTTTTATCTTTGATATCCCAATCATGGCTTAGTCGTCGGTCACAATCTCCAATATCGGTGCAAAATTCGCGAAGTCATATTCATTCACCCTGATTCTCAATCGGGATCGTAGCTCGATAGAACCTTGGTTCTCATCCATTCTTCATCTCTCTCACCAATTTGTGGGACGACCGAATTGTTGTTCCTAGACAAAAGTCAATTATTAAATAAGTTATGGTCGGAGTTTTGGATCGAGACGGAGTAACTTCTCGTATATGGTTATCTTATTCGTAATAATATTTCAAAGTGGTTACACCTTGTCAATTGTCATCTTTTCACCTTGTATTCATTTCAATTTTATGTTCCTTTTTCATATGTGTTGCTTTAGCTCTCCTTACCTTCTCTCGGTATGGTTTGTTATTTTGATTAATACATATCAATTTTTGTTGAGCAAAACAATACTATATTTTTTTTTAAAAATAATAAAAGGGTTAATTACAAGTTAGTATACCTGGTTGGAGGTCATTTACAAGTAACTGTACTTATTTTAAAAACTTTCATTTTCAGTAAAAATTGAACAAAAAATGACATGCATTACTTAACGTTTTTAAAATAAATATAGTTACTTGTAAATAATTAACCCGTAATAAAATCATTCATAATATATTTGAATAATGAGTTATCAAAAATATCAATGTCATATAGTTATTTTTCAGCTGATTGCTTCCCCCACTTAGGAAAAAGTCACTCAATGTCATTTTCTCCGTTTATATTACAATTGCATTGTTGGTAGGCTATGTCAATTAGATATGCATAAATCGTGGCACATAATAACATACAAACCAGTCCACATCCCATATATATTTCTAGTCAACTAGTAGCCATCATTTATTCATGACAAGATTGAAGTCATCTCTACTTTATATATATGGCTATGAGTGAGATTATCAGGGATTTATTTCAAAAAAATGGTAATCAATTAGAATATACGGTTGTTTATCATTTAACTGTTATTTAATTATACTTTAATTAGATTTTATCCATGTGAATTAATTTAAAAATTATTAAAATAATTTGTAATATAAATTGCACAATTATCCTTGATACAAGGGATTTGATAACAAAAATAATACTAATGTAATATTGTGAAAATAGAGACTGTGACCTTTAACAATTATTTAGGGTGTTTATTATTTTATTTATATTTTGTTATAACTTGATTATATTTTATCAATTATTATGAATTTATTTTAATATATTAACATAATTTGCAATATAAATTATATAGCTATAATTGAAATAAGGGTTGATGAAAAATATAATTCACAAATTCAATTATCAAATAATAATTATCAACATTAAGTAGTATGTCATAACAACGGACTGAAATATATATAAGACAAACTTATATTACCACAACCATCAAATTTTAATTCTCACATTCTCTTTCTTTCACGATATTTAAATTCTTTGTAATATTGTGCATAGATATGTCACTATTACGAAAAAATTCAATAGCGACTCAATATGTTTCCGTCCACCTTTATAGTATGTGACTCAATGTTAATAATTATTATTGTGTAATTAATTGAGTGTGTGAACTATATATATAGCAACAATCACATACAAATCAGGAGAAATGTCAAAATTGTCCGAACGGTGGAACTTTTGTGTCTGGGTGTGGAATGTTTTGGACCATGTGGAACTTTTGTGTTTGAGTGTGGAATGTTTTTGACCCGGAAAAATACCGTGAATCAACTTTCGAGACACATGTTGCATGCTGGGACAACACACGCGCTAATCAACGCCTAGGATTGGTTCGGACAGTTCAAACGCCTAACCTGGTTTGTTTTATCAAATCCCTTGTTTCAATTTATATTTCAAAATATTTTAATATATTTAAATTAGTTTATATGGACAAAATGTAATTAAAGTATAATAAAATATCATTTAAATGATAAACAACCGTACATAAATAAAGATAATTTTAAGTTAGAAAACGTTTAGATCAAATATAAACACCAGTTTTAAGTCTAAACCCATAAAGATAATATGGTACTAAACAAAACCATGCATAAGATCTATGAAGGGGATAATATTTAGGATAAGGAAACAGCTAAAAGTTGTCACATTCTTGAAGACCAACAACACAATTTCAATGCACATGCTCACCCTGTTACATGGTCTTCAATGTTATTGTGATGTGATTGAGCCTCCACTAAGCATCACATAACCTCAACCACAAAGGCAATGTGCATTACAGATGAATAGTTGCTACCATCATCATGTGTTTTGCTTGTCCCTTTCTCTTTCTTGTACACTTCTACTTCAACTCTTATCCATTTCTTCCTATGTATGACTGATACATTAAAAACATGGCAATTGCTGGTCCCAGAGTCACACAACTGTATATTCCAGTTTCTACCCTTGCAAAAATTAGTATGAACTTGCAACTGATGGGCTATATTGACAATAATCGTTTTACACACAAGTTTACTTCAGCTAACACACTTCTACAGAAGTATTCTGAATTTCTAGAAGAGCAGCCACATGGACACAAATTGTGAAAGCAAAATTTTCTCGAGAAAGCATTTAACCAAGAACGGCATACCTTACAATACATTGCAGGGGATAATTATGTCTCCCCCAAACACCGAGCATCTGGCAGGAACCGAGTCACATCTGTACTTGGTCAACCAGTAAATGAAAATAAGAAATGTGCATACAGATGCAACAAGGGAAAGTATAATTGTGTCCAATGATTTCTTTCGTTTTATTGATGAGAGAATTTGATTAACCTACAAAACCATTATGTAAAGGATATTAATCAAGACAAGCACGCAATTGGGATGGAACTATTCAACTGATATAACTTTGCACAAAGTAAATCTGTCCATATATGAGATATATGGTTAACCAATTAGCAAAATCATCAGAAAATAATAGTTTTGACTCTGATAATTTAATTCCTAGGGTCCCGATTCATGTTTTTTGGCGCAATGCAATAGATGGTATTATTCAAATGCATGCAACCACATACACATCAATTGGATTCCAAGTACTGACACATGCACAAATAGTAAATCAGGATAAGACTATACCGTTGGGAGGCGGCTGCTAACATTGCTGAGCTTAGAGTTGATACCCCCAAAAGTTAAGCGTTGAATTACGAGTGTACCAAGTGTTGACTGAGCCAGAGAGATGACAGTATCCATCTACAACACCATAAATTGTTAAGAAACCTACTCCAGAGTAAAGCACATTTTTCATGATTCTATCGACATATATACAGTTCACAGAATTTAAAGATGAACAGACATCTTAGAGAAAGCTCCCTAAGATGCCTTTCCATAAAAAATAAACTGTTTGATGACAATCCCAATACAAACAAACAGTGTTTGTTTTTGCTAAGAATTGAAAGGTTCTCCCATCTCTTTGCATTATAGGAAATAAAAAAAGTGCTGTTAAAAAAGATATGAAATAAAAGAAGTTAGATAATACTTCATACATGCTGCTAGTTTGGCTTTAAACAATAAAAAAGTAAAAACATACATTTGTTTTGAAGGCATTCCTCCATACAATACTCTTCAGATATGTCTGAGCCTATTTATTTTTTTCAAACAAGCACATACAAAATCTTGTATCAAGTCGGTATTGAGTCATGATATACGTATTTGACACGAGACCTGTTATGTAACTGCTTCCTTTAACCAAGTTTTGATCCTAGGTCACTTGTACAAGAACATCAAGATCATATAGCTAAACCAACAAGTAAAAACATACATTTGATTCAAAGGCATTCCTCCATACAAAACTCTTCAGATATGTCTGAGCCTATTTATATTTTTCAAACAAGCACATACAATCTTGTATCAAGTCGGTATTGATTCATGATATACGTATTTGACACGAGACCGGTTATGTAAATGCTTCCTTTAACCAAGTTTTGATCCTAGGTCACTTGTACAATAACATCAAGATCATACAGCTAAACCAACTGCAAGAAGCTAACAATACTGCGTTAAATTTGAAACTATATACACATAAGGATGAGATCAACTCCTCAAACTTAAATGATAAGAATGGGAATACTGCTAACCAATCAAAATTAAAATAGTTTCCTGAAACTCATAACTTTTAACAACATATGTACACAAACCTCAGTAATCATTATATTGATATACTCTACACTTCTAAATCAGTGGTAGGTTAAACCAACAAAGCATTCCCAATGTGGAAGAACTTAAGGCATCCTATTCCTATTGGGGGAGAATGTAACTATAATTTGTTTGGAATGTATTGTAATGTCCTCTTTATACCTGTCCTGTATTTCTGCTAATGGTTGCATGCTCTCTAAGGAGAGCTTGCTCACCAGAACCAGCACCATCTTCAAAATCTAGTCTTGAACGATCAAACTCCCTAAAATCCTCTAGCAATGAAGCATGTTCTTGCTTTGCTCTAAGGCTGGAACGAAGCTGATAAAACTCCTGCACTTCAACCATATGAAACAGCAAATTAGCATTTGATAGGTCACAGACCTAATGAATAACTGCCCATAGATAATGCAAGCTTGATATTATTATTATTAAGTGATTAAAAAATGAAGGAAATTATTCCAAACAGATAGCATAAAAAAATGAACCGCAAGCTCTTACAAATAAAAATCTTGCAACCATGCGAAATATTAGTTGATGGAACAGCAAATATAAAGAATGTACTCATCTCTTACTAGGTATGGTGTTCATATTCCAGGTGGAAGAATTTTTTGTCAAAAATAAATGTCAGGAATGTTATAGTATGCCTACTGTGCACACCAAATATGTTCCAAATATAGAAATAGACAAATTAATAGTATCCAAGCAGATTAAGGTCAAGAATACAAGCTTCCTTTAATTTATTACTGGCAATAAAAAGGTGTAAGGGCAGGCTAAAAAAATAGATCATTTTAAGTTACATCACATTGACTAACAACATTTTTTTCAATTGGCAAGCAAATAATGAACCAATAACAGAACTTTATAACTTATGAAAATTAATTCAAATCAGCATATTATAAAAATTTCCACTGTGACAGAATACTAGCAGATTGTGATTACAGAACTTTATAACGTATGAAAATTAATTCAAATCCGCATAATATGCATATTACAAAAATTTCCACTGTGACAGAATACTAGCAGATTGTAATTTCTTAACGAAGAACTAAATAACCCCATCTCTACAACAGTTATGATTTGAACTCTGTCATAATTCATAAAATGCAAAATTTCCCGGTGACAAGATATTGTTATATAATAATGTCAAATTTAGAATATTACAGCATGTCTTAAATCATATAAAAATAAAAGATGTAAGACAAATATCACTAATGCAAGCACTTATCTAAGGAATGTTGTTCCAGACATTTTTATTCAAAACTAACAGACTTGGGAAGGGAGATCTCACTGATTCAAAAGCAATAAAGTCTGCAACTCTACTCCAAAATAATTAAGACACCCTTGTACCTGTGTAAGATCTTGAAGTATTTCCTGATGCCGAGTCAAGGTATGGGAAACCATTTCTGTTCCTCCAGAGGAGACCCAAGCTTGCATCTGCAAACCAACTTCTTGGAGCTGTTTTAGCACTCGATCTATTCCCGATTCAAGATCACTTTCCACATTATCAGCTTTTGAGGAAGCTTTAGTAGAAACCAGTTTACGATAAGATACCATCTTTTCATCTAACTGAGCTTCGAGTTTCCTAGCCTGTACCACAATTTATAAGAAATAAGAACACATAACACAATTCTCGTTTATGTACATATGAACACCATTTTGCGTTAATTTAAAATCTCATAAATAATTAAGAGCTAAATTGGTAATATCACATTGCTAAAGGTCTTAGCCTGAAAACAAAATGCCAAAATCTTTCCAGTAAAATGTGTCTCCTTGACTAGCCAACAATTTACTAAAAAAAAACCCAATCATCAACAGGCTCTTTGCATGAGGAAGCTGTAAACAATATCCCAAGCACATTGAACTTTCCGGTTTAGCATTAATTACAATGAATGCAACTATTGGGACTATCTTGACCCCAAAACTCTGCATTTATACATTGCAAATCGCTAGATCTATGGGGCTACCTACAGTGTGCAATTTCTCCCTCCATCTGAGTGTTCCATTGAGTCAACATCTAATTTCTCATCGAGAAACTTATTTAAATGCTAGCTAACAAGTTCATTGGATCAAAAACAAGCTTCGTTACTATTGGCAGCTCGGAATTTAGACTTACATGCAACAAGATGGTGCATTGGGAGCTCTGGTTTCTCTTAATGGAAGAAATAGCCGAGAAACGATACCTGTTTTCTCAAGGCGTCCCATGAGGTCTGCACTTCCATTGAGGTTGAGGAACGAGATTGATCCAGAAGATTCGATTCGTCGTCGCGGTCTCTTCTGGTGACAATTCTCAGAAGAGGATTGCTTCTCTTCTGGTTTCGGGCTTGTTTGGAGACGATGATAGTTCAACCGCAATTTTGTCTACTGCGTTTGCGTATTTTGTTTCTTCCTTCGTATTTTTAACCCGAAATTGCATAAAGATAGAGTAAACTATTTGTTTTGCAGCAATCAACTGTATATTTATAGCACCTAAATTTAATTGTTAAAAGACCAAACTTATCTCATATTATATGTGTAATCACTAAACTAACCTCTGCAATTCTTTAATTCTACAAGTAACCAAAACACATTTATATTGATTATTTTTGCGTTTTACCGATTCAGAACCGAAGAAAAAAATGAAGAAATTATTCAAATAGATACATGTAGGAGATGAGAAAACTAAAGTCTGATGAGATTTCTAGGATGAAAACGATAGATAAAAAAGTTGTGCACCGACGACAGAAGATTTCAAGAATTTGTTTATTTAGTATGTTAGTTGTAAATCTTATTTTATAGAAACAGAAGTGTGTTTTGTTTGGATTGAATGCTAATTTTTATTTCTAGGAGATAGAGCTTTCATGGTTTTTGTTGTTGTTGAAGTTTTTCATATGCATGAACTTTAGATTTGGTGGTTCCGACCCCAGATCTGACGCATTTTTGTTGATGCTCGGTCTTTGTGGTTGGCTTCCGTTTTTGCCGGCCTCGAATGGATTTTTCCGTAGGTAAGCGATGAACCGAGACACATCGAAAAGCCCAATTTTGGGTGTTTATCGGATACCCCCGTGGGAGGTGCTTAAGGAGTAGCGCTCGCTGAAGTGCATGGGTTCAGATGAGTGTACGTCCTCCCGAGGAAGGTGGAACGATGGTCTTTTTAGATTTTTTTCCTGGTTGCTGCTTTAGTTTGTTGTTTGTTTCGTGGTTAGTTTTAGTTTGTTTACCGATTGTCGGTGTATCTGACTTGTTTTATTTTTGCTTAGTGGACCTAGTGTTAGGTGGTCGGTGTGTCCGACATGGTTGCCTGGAGGTGTCCAAAAAGACAGAGTATCTTAAAGTTGTATTTTACTATTTACTTGTAAACTGTACTCGGCTGATGCTCGATCTTCAGGTGTGGAGGGCTTTTCCTGCTCGTGATTTTATTAATAAAGATTTGGTTTGTTTTCAAAAAAATAAAAGCTTTAGATTTCTATTTTGTTGAGGTTTAGAGCATGCTTACTTGTTATTTCTAATTTTTTTGAGGGGTGTTTTTATTAACTTTAGATTTTTGTTATTCAGTGATTAAAGATTGTGTTTTGGGGGATTTTTGGATTTTTATTGAACTTGAGTTTGTTTATCATGTTGAGGTTTACTAAAAGGGTGCATGCTTACTTAACACCTGAAATGTTTATTTGTAAATCATATTTTTTTCTTCTTTTAATGAGATATGTTATATTATTTTTATTTCTTGGAAAAAGATATATTATATTGTTTATTACAATATAGGGTGACTAAAAATTGGACAGGGAACCAGATTTGAGGTCAAAATCCAAATGAGAGAATTACTCACAATATGAGAATGATGATTTGGGTGAAGGAAGTGAAGTGCATGCTTCTAAGGATTAAGAAGAATCAAACGTTAATGAAGGCACTTGGTGATACTAATTTAGGTGATAAAATTGAAAGTGACACTAACAGTGAAGAGTCTCGTACGAGAAGACGAATGTTCATAGAAATGAAAATTTGGGATGCAAACTCATAAATGAAGAATGTTGAACTAAATCTTGGAGACAGATTCGAGAGTCCGACAATTTTTTGATTTATTCTACGAAATTATTGTGTGGATAAATAATTTAGTTTTGCTTACAATAGAAATGTGATTGAAGTATTATGTAAGGAGGATGAGTGTCCATTCTATATTTTGTGTAGTAAAGTACTAAATATAAAGTATTGGAAGATAAAGACTTTGTTGCCTACTCACGTGTGTTCTAAGCCCACGGAGAATATTGGTATTACTACCGACGTAATTGCTATGAGGTGGAGCGTTACTATAAAATTTTATGATGGTGTTTATACCTTTTGTTATACATTTTTTTTTCAATGTAATAATTTTATTTATATATGTTATATTGAAACGTGTTATGATGTCATTTATACAACTTTATTTTACTCATAGTGTTATTGTTTACATTTGTTTATTGTTCTTGGTTTCGAATTTAAAGTATCCCATTCAAATCAATAAGTCACATGTTCATAGATTATATATGAAACGGTAAAAAAATGATGTCACAGCGCTTCATACGATGATTTAGTACATGGATATATCAAGCGACAATTTTGAAATGCTCCAAGACTTCACAATGCACAAAGATACATAACTCTATCTGAGGATTTAGGATTACTTTGTCAGTCCAAACCAATCTAAGCTAATACTACACACTGACAAGACCCATAGAGAAAAAATTATAAAGGATGATTCATAAATTAGGAAACTTGTTGCCAAAAAGGGTATACAAATACACTCCAATGAACACCTTCACATACTTTTTTCACTTTTAGTATGTATTCTGTCCATTCTCAACACCTAAACCATACAAGACACCAGCATATCTCTCCAAAGAACCGCTAAAGAAATTTTCTTTCAGTTTCCTGAATGTACACCATGTGAGCAAACTATCTGAACCCGCCTGGTGACAAACACCAACTCTCTCCACCTCCAACAATTCAGCGAGCTTGTTCAATCCACCGTGAAGGCTGTTACAAAACTTCATCAAATGCTTGATGTCGTAAAGCGTAGGGAAGTACAAGTTGATCATGTTGAAGAATCCCACTTGCGTATCAGGCAAGTTCTGTCCAGTCAAGAGCTTAAGCAAATACCCAAAATCATAACCACTGTGAAAAGTAACCCAATAAACATTTTCATTCAGCACGATCCCTGATGACATCAAGAGAGCGCCAAACTGCTGAGCATCAATACCCTTTTCATTGTTCTTCTTGAAATCAATCCCACTCTGGCGCAAAAGCTCAATGGAGTCATTGGCGAAAATGTCTCCATCTACATTGAACTCGCGGAAATTGAACTGCCAAATGCAGCACTTCCCCGTGCCACAGCTTGGAAGGTTCCCTTCCTCATCCGAGAAGGTGAGACCCAATTGAATCAACTTCAACATGTCAACGTTGCCCTTCAGCGTCTGGTAATGGAAGTCACTGCTGTTCTTAAAATTGCCCACGGGACGACAAACAATTCCCGGAAACTCGGTATCCATGGCAACATAAGGATAGTCATCAACAATCCCGCGAATCAGCTTGAACTCCTCTTCAAGATTCTCATTCCACACCTCACGAATTTGAACAGAATCAACATTTGGTAACAATGACATTCCTAATACAAGAAATTTTCACAAACCAGTCCAATTCCTCACACCCTATAAGCATTCAAATAGAAATGCAAACACCCAATTGGATTTACTGATAACCCGCTATATCCAATCCAATCAGATCTGCAAACAAAAATCGTCAAAAAATCAGAAAAAAAAATCCAAATAAACTACCACGAAATCAAACGAAAAAACACATGAAATATTAAGAGATTCTGGGGAAATTCAAATTCACCTGACGGGGGAGACAAAAGAGCAGATCTTGAAGCTGGAGATAGAGGCGAGTCTGCGGATTTTAGAGAGAGAAAGGGTCTCCGTCTCTCTCTCTCTAGGGTTTTCTTTCGCTATGCGTAAAATTTTGAATAATTGGGGCTTAAAGGGAATCGGAGAAGAGATAAAGATGAGATTTTTAGGTCAGAAATGGTGAGGTTTTTTATCTGTTCTGTTTGTTTCCTGGGAATTTGTTTTGCACAGAGACCTAATGCGATTTGATTTTTTTTCTTTCTTCCTCTTCTCCTCTGGAACATGAGAGGAGAGAGAGAGAAAAAATTGGGGGAAAAGGAAATACAAAAAATATATATTGGGCAGATTGATTTGGTCATGGCTCTATAAATATAAATAAACTCCATATTTTCCTTACCAATCATCTATTTTTAAAAAAGTTAGGACTAAAATCAATTTCAATTAATTAAACCGATGTTATAAATAAAATTTATAAGGGTCAAAACTGGTAACCCATTTTTCCTACATATTAAACGCATATACTATACATTTTCTTGAATCAATATTATACATTTAATTAATAATTATTAAGTCAAACACATGTGATACTGATATATCACATATGAAACAGTAATCTAAATAAATGTACCATTCAAGGCTGAGCGTATTTTATCTATTCATATACATTACAGACACATTAAACATGAAATTTTTTATCTTTAAGAGTACACTTTAAATCATATTTTGTATAATAAAGTCAAAGGTTCGATATTGTTAGAAGAGTATGCATAATTTTATAAATAGGTAGGCTTGACGTAATTTTAGAACAAAGAGCACGATAAGTTTTCAAATAAATATGATGGTAATAAAAAAAACTTGAAATAACGTCACGGTTCTTACTCATTTTATTTATTATTATTATTATTTTGAGAGAAAGACTTGATTTTATTGTATTCAAGTCTCAGAAGTAAGTACATCTTCGAGAGCTGGCAGAAAGATATCATTCTCGAAAACACAATCAGAGCCCGCCTAGGCGAAGGAAGCCATTACATGAGCAACCTTATTATCTGATCGTTTTACAAAATTAAAATAAACATTATTTACAAACTCAGCTACAGATAAACAATGATATAAGATTTGCGCACAAGGGCCTCTTCATGATCGAGGTTGTTGTAGGAAGTCCGCCACCTGCTTGTTATCCATCTCAATAATGACATTAGACAAATTCAGAGATAAGATCCAGTTGAGACCTTCCTGTATCGCCAAAGTTTCTGCTAGTAAAGGATTGTGACTGTTTGGATAAAAATTGATTTTGCTTTTAGACAAACCCCATCTGAATTTCGAATAACAAGGCCCAAACCTAAGCCCCGAGGAGACAAAAAGGTTGCCCCATTAGCGTTGAGCTTCCAGAACCCTTGTGGAGGAGGAGACCACGTAACGAGGGTCGCGGTTCTAGCCGGTGAAGGCTGAATGGGATGAGCACCCCTCCATTCCTGAATGGTCAGCGATGCTAAAAAAACAGTTCGGTCCGGAGAAAAAGTTTTGTCCCGCCACACTAGATCATTTCTGGCTCTCCCAGATAGCCCACCACCGCACTGCAAGCACTTCATCGTCTTCTTTGGTTAGAAGCTCTCGGACCCTCCTAAAGATATTGGCCAAAGTAATTAGCCCCGAGCAAAAGACCACATATGGACAAAGGGTTGTATAGCTCCACAAGTCCATAATACATGCCAAGCCGATTCAACATCACTACCACAAAAAGGGCAGGACGTAATCAATATGATACCCCTAAACGCCAGATTGCTTCGGGTTGGGAGGGAATCGTCCAGGCACCTCCATAAAAAAAGTTTGATTTTAGGAGGTAACCACAAGTCCCAAACCAACCTCCAAACACTGTTTTAATGGGAGGGATTCCAAATATCAATTTGTTGGAGAAGATTTCTATAGAAGGATCTTACCGTATAGTCACCGTTTGGGGAGAGGCACTAAAACTATTCGTCCGTGTTGGCATGTTGAGTAATAGGAGCTTCAATAACTCTAGCAGCATCCTCTGCGGACAGCAAGTTATTCACCAAAGCCACATTCCATTTCCTTATGTCCGGACAGTACAAGTCCTTAACAAGGAGATTAGAGGTGACTAGAGGACTCTCTATACAAGCGGGCTCAGACGAGAGCCATGGATCAGCCCCCATAAGAAAATCTCCGGGACCAACTGATCGCCTACAACCTGCGAGGACCACCTGTTGTGCAGCCAGAAGCCCACGCCAAATATAGCTTGGATTAGAGCCCAAACCGGCTGAGAGGAAAGAGCCTCTCGGGAAGTACTTCCCTTTGAACAGGCGAGCAACCAGCGAGTGAGGGTGGGTGAGAAACCTCCAGCCTTGCTTACCAAGGAGAGCGAGGTTGAATTCTCGGAGGTGCAGAAAACCGAGGCCTCCCGACTCTTTATGAGATCAGAGCGAGTCCCACTTCCTCCAGATAATTCTTTTCCCACCCAGAGAACCTGTCCACCAGTATCTAGCAAAAATCTTCTTGATTTCGTCTTGGATACCATTTGGTAATAAAAAGACATTCAAGTAGAAAGTCGGGATGGCTTGCAATACCGCTTTGATCATCACTTCATGTCATGCCTTAGAGAAAATCTTTCCCGACCAAGAATTCACTCTAGATTTGATGCGATCGAGCAGATAGGCAAAACCTCTACGACGGTTCTGGCCTATGATATTAGGCAATCCCAAATAGATAGCTGGTTCAACTTCCTCACGAAAATTCAGAATGGAAAGAATGCTTGCCTTGGTATCCGAGGTTGTGTTGGGGCTGAATTGAATAGTGGACTTCCCGGCGTTTATTTGTTGGCCCCAGCTGTTGCCATATAGATGGAAAATGTGGTTTAAGCACTCAGCCGATCTAACTGTCACATCGCAAAACATATAATTATCATCTGCAAATAACAGGTAAGAAACTCAGGGTTCCCCTCGCGAAATCGCACAACCTTTTATATCTCCTTGTGCCTGAAAATGATCAAAAAGCCTGGACAGGCCTTCAGCACATAAAATGAAGAGAAAGGGCGAGAGGGGATCACCCTGACGGATGCCCCTAGACGGTTTTTGAAGCAGAAGACAACGACCACTAGTGACAACCGACAAGCTCGCTGATGAGATACATTCGTTTATCAATGATACCCAATGCATACTGAAACCCATTCTGGACAGAATCCCTAAGATAAAGCTCCATTCTAACCTGTCATATGCTTTAGCCATGTCAACCTTCAGTGCCATCATACTAGTTTTGCCTGAGGACTTCCTCCTGATGTGATGAAGAAGTTCGAACGCCACCATGATGTTATCTGAAATCAACCTGTCCTGAACAAATGCACTTTGCGCTTCGGAAATCAAATTTGGCAAGAGGCGACGGAGCCTATTAGACAAAACTTTGGTGATGATTTTATACGTAACACCACGTAAGGGAATAGGCCTGAAGTCCCGAATAGATACAAGCGCCTTCTTTTTTGGAATCAGAACCAAGTTCGTGTTATTCAAGGCATGATCAAGGACTCCAGATTCCACAAACATCTTTACCTCTTTAATCAAAGAGGCCTTCAAAATGTTCCAATAGGTTTGGAAGAATCCTGGCGAAAAACCATCAGGGCCAATTGCTGTCATCTTTATAGACCATGGTTCTCTTGGCAGCGTCACCATCTTTAGGCCCAACAAAATCGGAAATGGGTTTGGCCCAAATACGGAAGAGCCCACATATGGATATTGGGTAAAAATGTAAATTCACCACACAAAAACTAGGGTTTTAGGTTTAGGTTATAAAGCTTCAATTGAAGCCTCTTCATTTGCTTCGAGACACTCTGGTTATCGGCTGCACCAAATTTCCTCTCAAGGTCTGTTCCTCTCTCTCTATCTCTGCATCTATGAAATGAATGTGTGTATTATATATATGTCTCGTTGATCTGGTGAAGCTAATGAAGCATCTATAGGTTTAAACATTTAGGTTTTCGATCGCATTTTGTTGCAATTTTCCTGAATCTTCCGCTTTGAGATTTAGTATATTAAGACTTACTCTTAACCTTGTTATAAATTTTAGATTTTTAGCTGTATTTGATGTTATTTTGTTAAAGGGTATTCGTTGGTATCGCGCTTTGCGTATCATTCTCTTTATTTTGATGTTAGCAGCTAATAATATTGAAATTGTGTCATTTAAATTTTCATTTTGCTGAAATTGTTGGGTTCTCTACAATTTTCTTTATGGATTGCTACAACATGTGTATTTTTTTTTTCAGGAAAGGGTATAGATTGATGCTTGATTTGGTTTTCACTGAGACCCTTTTTGTTTTTCATTATGTGATTTGCAGTTAAGAGTGACATCCAGCATTTGACAAGAAAGATGTCTGGGTAAGATGATTATATCACATTAGCTTTTGAGGGCTTGTTACAAATGACATATTCTGACTGAATCTTTATTGGCTTTGTTTTGTTATGCTTGCAGTGATGAAGCTGTTGCTGTGGTTCCCCAGGAGGTTGCTCCAGTTCTTGGAGAGCCGATGGATCTCATGACGGCTCTGCAGCTTGTGCTTAGGAAATCACTTGCTCATGGAGGGCTCATTCGTGGCCTTCATGAAGGTGCCAAGGTTATTGAGAAGCATGCTGCCCAGCTCTGTGTGCTTGCAGAAGATTGCAACCAGCCTGATTACATTAAGTTGGTCAAGGCACTCTGTGCTGACCACAATGTAAACTTGATGACCGTTCCGAGTGCCAAGTCTCTTGGCGAGTGGGCTGGTGTAAGTTAAAAATTTATTTATAATAATCTCTTGAAATATTACTTTGCTTTTCCTTATTTAACTTCCATTTATTGTTGTCTAATTGATACTTTGTCCAATTGTAGTGTTGTATAGAAATAGATTGAGCAATACTCTGATCAATATTCTTTGCTTGGATCAATTGGAAATTTGTTCCAAAACTTTGTATACATATGAACCAAACATTTATTGTATATTGCTCACAGTTATCTGTTAAGAACCTGGGTAGAATTTCTTGTAATCTGTAATTTTTGCTAGAGATAACTTGTATACAATTTGTTTTGAGTTTTCAATACTTCTACCTTACGGTACTAGTCTGTTGTGATAACGGGCTGTAATTTATATTCATGTTTAAAATTGCACAACTTTTTATAAAAGGTTTGATCTTACATTTGAAGTTTCTGAGTGGGCTGGTTTGAACAATATTTGTCTCTTCAAATGTTTTTGACTTGATTTCTTCATTCATGTTCAGCTGTGCAAGATTGACTCTGAAGGCAAAGCAAGGAAGGTTGTTGGTTGCTCCTGTGTTGTGGTTAAGGTGAGTATCCCTTGTTGCTTTCCTTGACTTTTCTGTTGGTTTGGCTTGGATGTTTTTTCTCATGTTTTCCTTTTATGTTTGCAGGATTTCGGTGAGGAGAGCGAGGGTCTCAACATTGTGCAGCAGCACGTGAAGGCTTAGAAGAGATTGCGAGTTTTTATTATGTTTTATCTGTAGTGCCTTTTAACTTTATGGAGCCTACCTTTCATTGGGATTTTGTGTTTTAGCTGCTCTGTTACATTAATAGACACTGTAATTCTTGCATTTGAATCATATCTTTATAAATCCCGTTCTCAATCATCTGCCATCTGTTTTTTGTCCAGGATATTCATATTTTTGAACCAAATTCTTCTTAATTTTTTTCATTTGCCTTTTGTGCTCAAAGGATGATTCAACTGATCAATTCTTCCATATACTTTCCAAAATGCATGATGTATAAGGTTAATATTGATCTTTTTATACAAATGTACTCTTTTCAATGGCTGATATTCATTGTTATTTGGTGTTTTCAATATTGCCACTATTTTGTATCATTCATACATCGTTATTAATTATGATAAATTTCATTTTTTTGGTCTTGAGAAAGGGTTGTTACAAGCTTACAACACCCCTGCAAATCCTAAAATTTGGAAGCAACAGCAGAAAATATATGAATGACTCTCAAGTATGGTTTGTCAATGTCTAGAGCTGTATTTGATACGAGAATATCATTGTTTTTGAAAGGAAAAATTGCAAAAAGTCTCCTTTCATTGTGTTTTATTTGCACAAACTCTCCGTTCATTATACTTTTGCAAAAACTCTCTCATTCATGTTCAAATTTGCACCTTTTGTGCAAATCCGTGAAAATTAACGGAAATGTCACTTAAGTGTTGGACGTTTAAGTTAGCACGTTTAGAGGTGGGCATGGGTCAAAAATTGGGTCAAACCGGTCAAGAATCGAACCAGACAGAACTCAACGGTTCTTCATTTTAAGAACAAGAATCAAAACTGTTATTCACGATATTTGGTTCTCTAGTCCCGGTTCCGGTTCGTTTGGATGCGGTCTCTGGTTCCATTGCCAAAGTGCCCACCCCTAAGCACGTTTGAGTTAACACTTAAGCGACACTTCTATTAATTTTCACAGATTTGCATAGACACTGCAAAAATAAACATGAGTAATGAAGAGTTTTTGCAAAAATGAACATGAGTGAATGAGCGTTTTTACAAAAATACAATAAAGAGAGAATTTGTGCAAAAAAACTTAGTGAAAGAAGACTTTTTGCAATTTTTCCTTTTACAAATAGTGGCTCAATGATTCATAAGCTCAACTATGATTTCTCAATATAAACATGACTTGTTGATCATACCTTTTGGATAGTAATATTCGTTGTTCATGTATTTTTGAATAGTCTCTATTGAGTTTTTTGAACTAAGGAAACGATATTCTTATCAGGATTGATCATTGTATTTGGTCACTCCATAACTACATACAACGATATCGTGCTCAAGGTACTTTGTAACTGTTCCAATCAGTTCCTATAAGAATAGAAACTTGTTTATCAAAGTACTTTGGTACAAGGGGCATTGAATTGTTTGTTCATTTTTACAGTAATTATTCCACTTGTCTGTTCCAGCTCAAAATTCCAAAAGCAGCACTAGCTCTTGAGATCTGATTCTGTTTGCTCATGGTGGACCTTAAGCTGGAGAAACTGATTGTTGAGATGTTCCAACTTCTTATGAAGGCCATCAGGTAAGAGCTTTGTCAACTATGCTCATTGCTATTATCTTTTCTCTACTAACTTGATAGCAGTTGGTTTATCTAATTTGTAAAATTATTTTTGAGCATTCATCAGCAATGCTAAGCGAATGCAATATATATTCCGATGCCTGAATCCTGATCAAAATTTGTCAGAGCTTGTTTCCAAGTTTTCGTTGTCAATAAACTTGTCCCCTTCAGAACTTCTGGAAGCGCATATACATGCCTTAAGCCTTAAAGCAGTAAATAATTAGTTAGTTTGAACTTTTTTTGTGGCAAGCATAAAATTACTTGTAGTTGTGTTCGAACCAAAGCTGTAATTACTGTGAAACCGAAGAAACAACCGAAATAAAATCTGGCGGGACAACCCTCTCGCCTAGAGTCCAATCCTCCCCTTTAAGGGTATCTCGAGCTGAACAATGAGTTGTGCCGGTGACACAATACCTAACAAAAACCGGTGTAACATTGGGAAGATCAGATGAAACCAGCCTATAATAAAGCAAAATAGAACCTTTTAACCATACCAATTGAACGTCTTTACCCACCCCCGAATCACTTCCGGGTAATCCGACTCAACCTACACCATCGTCAAGAGGCTCTCACTGACCCATTTTAGAGCGTCCCGGATTGCAAGGGCTTCTACCAAGACAGACCCCCTAAACTGTTCAGGCGGTTCCGACTTATTGATTGAGGCCGAAAACCTTTTTCGAGGCAAGGCCAAAGCATCACCCTCCACTTTGCACTAAACCTCTTCGCCTCAAAAGCTATCAAGGCCGGAGAAAACCCCAACCCACGCCAAACTACTTCATTTCTGTTTTTTAATATGACCCACAACGACCCTGTTATCTCCTCCAACACCTCTGACCCTCTAGCAATTAAGATGTGGGTCAGTCTAATAAACACACTATCTTCAGTCTCAAACAACCCAATCATCCATGATATGGACCAGACACACTTGAGTAGAGGACAATAGATCGTTTCTCGAGCCATATTGCATAAAGGACAGACACGATCTAGAGGGATCCCTCGGAAAGCAAGGGCATCCTTAGTAGGTAGGCACCCCGATGCGGCATGTCATAAGAAAACTTTGAGCTTCGGTTGAGTCCTCAATTTTCATATAGATCACTATAAGGAAATGCGGCATTTCAGTTTATAGATATTCCCCTTCACCAATAGCCGCCGATAAGCGTTTTTCACCGAGTACACCCATAGCAACAATCTTCTCGAGACTGACTGATCGGAACTGAAAGAATTAAGCTAGCATCTCGCTTGTCATAAATTGTCCTCTAACATGTCATTCAGCAGAAGAAACACGCTTATAATATAATCCTTGATAAACGCGAAGCCAATTGTTTGTGCCTACCTACACCAAATTGGGAAGCCCCA
>JAYMTP010000363.1:15000-35900 GCA_036897365.1 Geranium brycei | reverse complement strand
CTATATGAAATGCAAAAAGTGAGAATCTCCATCTTGCTCCCGGGCTCTTAGAAGTGAAGAGGGAATCTGAAGCTCTATCTTTTGCTCTACAGAGGGATGCCAGTTGCCTTTACAACATTAAATAAGGGTGAAACGAAGAGGTTATTTATCGCTTGGAAAGGTTATAAATATCTCGAGAGAAGCAACGCTTGAAAAGGTTATTTTTACGCTCGACCAAAAGGGAGAGGTACACAGTCGTCTGTTCATAGTTTCACTTCGCTTATGCCATCCCCCATCTCTGTGCTTTCCCCTCGGACTATTGAGTGAAAGCAAGGTTCACCTCTTCGCTATCCTCGAGACCATTTGACCTTTCCTTTTAGTCGAGTAATGTAATAAATATCCCTAGTGGTTTTATCCCTTTGAGAGAATCCCTTGGTATCCACGAGCAGCTGACAACCAGCACTGAAACCACCCGTCTTTACATTGGATGCTTTGATCTTTTGATGATCCCTACCTTATTGACCTTCACTTCTCTATTTACTATCCCCTTCTCATTGCTCTTCCCTCCAGTAGATATTTTGGGTCTTAGTGAACCCGTCTAGCACCAGCAAAACTATCCTTTGACAGATAGATCTTTCTTCAGAACATCTTATCTAAGCGTCTAGTGTCATGGTTTGATCAATCCAATTCAAAGAACAAGGGAGAACCTCTAGTAGAATAGTCTGCCATCGCAACATCGCTACTGCTTCATTGTGCCGTCTGAGTCTGGTCTTTTATGCTATGCAGCGGAGTCCTCTGTCTACCGGCCTTTCTTCTATCATCAGCCTTGGTGGCCCTCTCATTCAGTCGAGTAACTGCGTACCTAGAGATCAGGATAAGAGATCATAGATAGTCCAGCATAAGCCCAGAGATGGGTGGGGGATAATAGAACAGCTTGAATGCCTATCAAAGTAGAAAGGCAGGGCCGGCTTCCGTCCTTCATTGAAACTAACAGGGATGTTGGTCCCACTTATAGAAGAGTAGGGGTCGATAGATGAAATAACTTAGATAGAAGAATGTTGGATGACACGCGAGGCAAGGAAGAATGAGTTGGAGTTGGTCTGGGAGCGACGAAGCGAAGGAGGGATGGCTGAGTGGCTTAAGGCATTGGTTTGCTAAATCAACATACAAGCAGATTGTATCATGGGTTCGAATCCCATTTCCTCCAGCACTACAGCGCGATAAATTACGTAATAGTAATAGAAAGAAAATCAAAAGAAGAAGCTAGAGTCCTACGAGGCGACGAAGAATGAGTTGGAGTTGTGTTGTAAGACGAAGGAGTTGATCTTAGGCCTGGCACTTAAGCTCATTGAATTAGCACTTGAGCTTCTATTATAATTATAGTAGGGTGACCTTTCCTTTCTGACTTCAGAACTGTAATTGCATAGATATCAAACTCTTCCATCCCCTTAGTCTATCGTATCGACTAAGTATATTACCATCCATCCCCTTATTTTGGAGATTCAGAAAGAGAAGGCACTATCGACTAAGTATATTACCATCCCCTGACCTTATTTCATTTTGGAGATTCAGAAATCAGGGTCGAAGCGGGCTTGGATTATTTGTACTCATTCCCATCGTTGGAACTAATAAAGGAAAGAAAGACTCAATCAAGTGAAAGCCATTCCAGAAAGTTCTTTATTGTGAGAGGAGAGAGTAAGCTACTTCACTCTTCGGTGTCGGGGGGAAGAGTTCTCCTTTCCTCATTTAGCACAGGGACCCATATTGGATGATCCGGCGAAGACAGTCAGTCTATACCTCATTCCTTAGTCGTAAATCCGCCTTACTCCTATGTTGAGTCAATTACGTACGGGTCATTCGCCTAATTCTATCCTGCTCATTTTGTAAAAGAGGGTGCGGCTAATCACTCCATAAGAAAGAGAGCTGCTTGGGATCCCGAGAAGAAGGTAGGTAGAGATCAATCAAGGAAGAAGGTAGAGATCAATCAAGGAAGTCGGTGAGCTCAAAGGGGATGAACAGATGGGTCAGAGAAATTCCTTTCTTTGTTTTTATCCCTAGCGCACTTTGACCTAGGATTAGCAAGCACGTCTTAGGCGGAAGCAGAGAATCCCATTCAATCCGGCGCTTTCTAGTTATATTGATTCAATTCTAGTTATATTGATTCAAGGGCACTAGGTTAGAAAAGAGGAAGAAGTCCGCTCGGGGCAGTTAGAAAAGAGGAAGAAGTCCGCTCGGGCTTATAGGATGACCTTCGATATGTTGGAAAAGAGGATAGCCCATTAACTTCCTTACCTACGGGCATCTAAATCGAAAGTGACAGAGCCAGGAAGAAGCCTATTTTGCCTATTCTACTACTCCACTCTAACCTAACCATCCATATTTTGCCTATTCTACTACTCCACTCTAATAAGAGCATGCAGCCGGGTATTCATGCATGTATCTGTATCTCTCTCTCCCCGGTCACCTACTCCAAGAAAGGAAAAAGCAGTTGTGAGACCTGGGATCCATTGCGCCGATGCCGAGCCCATCCAATTGTTAGGATCTCTGCGTGTTGGGATTAGTTCAACGAAGTGAAAGCAGTTTGCTCAGATGTTCCTATTGGGCTAAAGAAGCCACTACCTTACCCAAATCATAAACATAAAGAGCATCCAAGGTTAGGATAGGGCATTTTGACCAAGGTTTGACAACGCTAGGGTTCATATACCAAGGTAAGAAGTGAAAAGAGTGACTTAGAAGAGGTACGAAGTTTGAGCCCGTTAGGAAGAGGGATGAAAGAACTCGACCTTAGGGTATTTATATACTCGAATAAAATGAAGAGGGAGGAGGTAACGAAGCAAACCCGAGATAGGTATTGATAGGTATTAGGTATGAGGTATTTCTTAAAGTCATTTACTGAGGAACCCATTTCAGTCTATCTTTTCTTTAGAGGTACATAGTGAAAAGAGCATATATATAGCGAGGAGGAACCTTTCTTTCTTTTGTTTAGAGGAACTCCCTTGCTAGCTCGGTTCGAGTAAAGAAGTGTTTGTTGGTAGAGCCTTTTTATACCATACCCTAGAGATACCAGTTGTTCCATCAAGAAATCCCTAACTCAGAGCATATCTCGCTCGGCATTACCCTATTTCTGAGAGTGACTCGAGTAACTATAGTACCTCTTTTCTTAGAGTTGTTCCCTCTTTCTTGCACTTTAGTTCTGTCTTTCTGAGAGTCTTATGGAAGTTGGGGAATCCTGAGTGACTGGCCCCTTACAGTCAAGAATCCAACCCTAAGTTAGAGCATATAGCAGCATTTTGATACCCTCTTTCTCTTTCTGATAGTTTAAGTAAGAATACCCTCTGAACTTCGCCTTACTTAATTAAAGGGCCCGGCACCCTTTCTTCCCTCTTCACTTCGTTGAGTAACTACGTCCCTCTTTACGAGCTATTTTCTAGCTTTTATTCCCTCCGCACTACCCGACCATGGGACCACTACGTTTGAGTCATAAATACCTCTTAGAGCTTAAGATGCCCTCTTTCTGAGTCACTTCATACCTCGGCACTACGAATACCTCTTTTCTGAGAGTTTCAGAATGCCCTTGGTCGTTAGAACCTCGGTTTCTATTAGCTCATAAATCCCTTGCTAGCTCAGTTAGAGGAACCAAAGCAGCACTCTTATCTTATAAGAAAAGAGGAAATACAACAAAGGGCTCTCCCTGAGGTGGTTATTTATACCTCGCTCTTCTGAGATGCTCGAGCTAAACTAAAGCGAAGAGGAAAGTCAGTCCCCGTTGCTCTTAGAGCTTCAGATTCAGATTCCTATTCCCTCGGTTTTGTTGGAGATTGTTGCTACTGGAGATTGTTTCAATAATTGTAAATAGCGCTTGCTATCGCAGATTGAGGTCTTAGTGCAGTTTCCTTCCGTAGAGGGAATTCATTCTTATAGAAAGAAATAACTTCTATAAGTCGAGCTACTACTACTACGCTCCTCGGCACCCTCTTACGAGTCACTTTGTCCCCTAGGTCGTTCCTTGTTTCTCACAAGGGTAGCTTATTAAGTATTCTATGTTGATCGGCAATGAAATATACTATATAATATGCAGCATATGGAGTCAGATCGTAAGCTAGTTGTTACATCCCCCGAGTCATAGTCATAAATCCCTCTCCTTTTCAGTCGAGTCACTTTGTCCCTCTATGCCGATAAATAGAGTTATAAATCCCTCTTTTATCTAAAAGAGCCTTTCTTCCCTCTCCTTACAGTCGAGCCCTAACTTCCCTCTCCTTACAGTCGAGCCCTTTCTTCCCTCCGCATCTATCTCCATCTTTTGATTTCTTTTTATTGGTAGTTTATTTGTAGTTTATTTGTAGTTTTTTCCTGAAATTGAAGACAAAAAGTGGATGCCAGCATAGTAAGAAAGCTCATTCGACCATTTTAGCCCTGTAACGCCATATTGCTTTTCACTTATTGCATCTAGCCTAGTGGACAAGTAAGCAAATTCCTAAAAACCAAGGGATGGATCAATTCCATGGAGAGTATCCCCTAGAGCAAGCATTTATTTATGACCATGGATTCAAAACCCTAGCGTTGAGAAACGTTTTATCAACAGTCTTGACTTTATCGGCAGTCCTACAAGGTTTATCGGTTTGTTTCTTTAGAATCTCCATTGACTGGTATTACGAATCGTAATAGAAAGCATCTCTTTATTTCTTTAGAATCTCCAGAAAGACCTATTCTTTGTAGCCTAACCTATTCTTTGTAGCCTAATTGATAATTGATAAAAACCGTTTCTTTCATACCTAAGCTAAGTCTTTCTATTCATACCGTAGTTTCTAATCCAACCAATACCCTACAAAGTAAGTCCCTCATTTCATTCGATAAATCAATCCCATCCCTCTGCATCTCATCGTAATAGAAAGCATCTTTTCTTTGTCCATTTTGTCCTATGAAATCCGGAAATTGAAGACAAAAAGTGGCAGCTAGCATATAGGAAAACCTGCCTTTTACCTCTATAAAGTAAGTCAGAAGAAGACAAAACGAGGAGTTTTTCACCTGTTATCTTATATAACTCACTTTTTCTCTACTAGAAAAAACAATGCTAAAACCCGGGATTTTTGCTTATAAATTTGCCATTTACTCATGCTTTCGGGAATATATAGGTTAAGGTACCAAAAATGACATCTGGGATTGGAGGGATGCCCGGGATAAGCACAACACCTAGATAGACTTTGGTTCTGTAGAGACTAAGGTTCGAATCGTTGATCAATTAGAAAGAATCCTACCCTAAGAGCATTACATGTTGATACCCTCGGCACTGCGCCTAATTTATAAGGGACCTAAGGCCTCTCCGAGTAATCCCTCCCGTAAGCACTTCGCCTTACTTAATTAAAGGGAATTCTTACCTCTGCACTTCGTTTGAGTAATAAATTCCTCTGCACTTCTAAGAGACCTAAGGCCCTCTGTAGAGCAAAGCAAGCTTCCCTATGGTTTATTGTCTTAGGATAGGAGTTGGATAGTCGGAGTTCTTACCTTATGATTCTCTGTTGTTACCAGATTCCTTCGTTCAGAAGCCAAGCCGCTGAGTTTATTCTTATCCTTAATCCCGGGAATCAGAAAGGGAAATTCATCCTAACAAAAAGGTCTTTCTTTATTAGTATTAGTGGTTTTTCTTTCTAGCTTTCCTCAGTGGGCAGGACATCTAATCTAGGCTGTTCGACATCTAGGCTGTTAAGGATGGGGCGAGTCATATAAACCTTTCTTTCCTCTTCGTTTGTTTTACTCGAGCAATAAATACCCTCTTCACTTCGCCTTACTTAATAGGGGCCGGCACTTCCCTCTTCCTGGCAAGTCGAGATAGTTATCCCTCGGCACTGCGCCTAACTTATAAGGGACCGTTGGACCTATTTTCCATCACTCTGCCCCTCTTTCTGAGTGACTTCATACCTCTTTGATACGAGAGTTGTTCCAGTAGCCTTGGGTAAACAGAGCACTTACTTGCTTGGGTTGCTTATGTTGATCGGAAATGAAATCGCTTAAATAGAAGCCAGTTGTTCCATCCTCGTCAGCTAGGAGTTACCAGCTTCGAGCAAAGTAAGGTATAGTTTCTTCTGAGTTTGACCTTTACTTAATTAAAATAAGGGTGACTGAGCGAGCAAGGAATAAATCAGAGTCATAAATCCCTTTCATATGGATGGAGACTTGGAAGAATGGGAAATGAGCAGAGTTTCTTGATGCTATAGGTGGAGTGCTTGGCCGATTCGAGAAAGAAGTATAGTATAGCTATAGAGTTCATGATACATAATTATGCTATCGAGTAATAGATAAGAGATGAGATAGTTCTATAATGCAAGGAAATCTAGCTCTGGATGAACAATGCAAGGAAATAGAGCTCTGCCTCGATTCTTGTAGGTCAGCTAGGCAAATAGAAATAGAAGTTCCAAATCCATTAATCTGGATTCATGAAACTCCGAATTACATAGAAAGATATGGCCGGAAAGAAAGGAAAAGTCAGTAGTCGAGTAACAAAGTCAGTAGTCGAGTAATTCAGAAATCCCTCTTCACTGCTAAGAGCCCTTTGCACCTCTTCGCTACGCTCGAGATATAAATAACTTGAAAGAAATAGGGAAAGATCGATCAAGGAAAGGGCAGATGGTAGGATGCAAAGCGAGATTTTGTTAGGATGAATTTTCCTGTTTTTTAGATTGTCTAACCATGACTTAGAGAAGATGAAAGGATACGAAGAGAGCAGGTTACGAAGAGAAAGCAGGAAAACCAAGCAAACTACTGATCCAAAGGGGGGCTCAAATCGAAGAATACTGGGACTGATCTATTTAAATTAATCCTTAAGGTAAAGATCAGACGAAAGTGTCCACTACGTACACGTTTCTATTCACTCGAGTAAGAATCCAATCACTCGAGTAAGAATCCAAAGAAGAGCGCTTTGTTTACCCGTTTCGTTTACCCGTTTCTAATAAATCCCTTTCCTCTCGAGCTACTAGATAACCCGCCTTACTTAATTAAATAAAGGCGAGTTCCTTCCTCTCCAACAAGTCGAGTCATAAATACCTCTCATTCGAGAAAGTCCCTTTGTTCCTCTTCGTAAGAATTGGCTCTACCGTTTATTGGAGGGAAAATGGACTCTAAAGCATCTTTAGAGGGTGCCATTGACTCTAAAGACGAGGATGAGGGTGGGCTCGAGATAGTTATCCCTCTTCCTTTGCCTTACTTAATTAAATAGGGGCTTAGGAGTACCTAAGGCATTCCGACTCTGTTCCTAAGTCATATCTGAGGACGTAAGTACCTAACTAAGGCAAGGAATGGACGGAAGTACAACAGGAAAAGAGAATGGCTTTCTCCCTTTGGTTGGCTATCCTAACTCTTTCTCTTGCTCCCTTTGGCTATCCTATCTTAGGACTCACAACAGGCTATCCTAACTCTTTCTCTTGTACTGCAGGCATGGAATTCTTAGGACTCAGATAGAAACAACAGGCTATCCTATCTCCCCGTACCTAATTCCTACCTGAGGACGGGATAAGGCTTGAGGATTCGATCGATCATGAGGAACTACAGTAGCTCGAGTCAAACGAAGAGGAACTATACCTGTCTAATCTAAAAGAGGAACTATACCTGCAGGAACGGAAGTCCATTGTAATTGCTATTCGATTTTCCTTCTTTCTTTCTCACTCATTTAATAGCTCCAGGCTTCTTTGACCATGCCTTTCTTGCTTGCACCTGTCTGTATCCCGACTTCCTATCTGCTTCATTCTATGCAAAAGCCTTCCCCGATTGACTTAGGCTGAAGTGATAATCAGAGGAATCATAGAATATTGTATTATGTAGAAATATCAATGATTGGAATTTGATCTGATATCTCCAGGTTTCGATCCATATTATCTTTGAAAGTGAAAGAACTCCCGAAAAAGACCAGTTAGGCTAGACTTCGTTTCTTATTTGCCCTTCTTTCCTAATCCCATATTTTTATTAGAATCTGAAATGAATGGACATAAAACAGATTCATTCAATGCATTCTAAGATTTCCGATCTAGGTCTCTATCGTAGATATATATAAGGTCATCCAGGAAATAGAATATTTATTCTCATTCTCCTACTCGTCTCGGCCTCGTTTCTTTCTCTTCTTCTGAAAGCTCATAGGATCCCAACGTAGATTAGGACTTTGTGCTGCAATCTTTCTCTCTCCTTATTTGCCCAATCTCATAGGTCGTGAACATAGCTTCTATGCTTCTATGCTTCCTCATTAGAAAAATCAATACTAAGAACTAAGAGCAAACTCCCCTATTGGAGAGAATAGGCAATATGCTGAAAGATGGAAATCGCCTGGCAGCCCCCATTTGCCCTCACTCATTGGGCACTCGAGAAATACTCTAGTCTAGCAGCAAAGCGGTGTAAGCGAGCTTACTAGCCTCGTTAAGTGCAATTGGTGACCCTCGGTTCGAACGAATAGGATTTACAGGGTAAAGTATGATTCTCAGGATATATATATGATATCTTCAATGCTTCCGTTGTTCCAATTCTTGTATCTCTTATAGAAACTCTTCTCTTTGTCTTATCTCTTGGTCCGAGATCGCTCTCTGTATGGCCTTTAGTATTCCTTCTCTAATACCGATAAGGCTTCTTCGATTCGTGCCCCATAAGCCAGCCCTATAAGAAAGAAGGGGGCCCCTCCAGGACAAGTAGGCTTCGGTTCTCTCAGGTTGGTGGAAACTGGAAGAAATAACCTCTTTCCTGTGATCGTTGTCACCCAGCCGCTATATTTCTCTTCTAAAAAAGACTTCTTTCTCTCACTTGGCCGACATGCTCAACATTTGAAAAGCTCTTGTCGCCCATTTCATAAATAAGGAGGTAGATGATCCTACCATCGAACAAGAAAGTCTATCTCATGTTCACTTAGAGCCTCAGCTTTTATTCATATATAACAATTGGGCGATCTAGCCAACGAGCAATCGAACTTAGGCTTAGCACTATGGATTCCTAGCCGTTTCTATCTTTTTGTTTTTAGCAATAGACTTTCCCTGCTTTCTTTGCTTACTTTCTTGTCTCTCACTGGATGAATTCATTGATCCTCCTATCTTCCAACCACGGTTCCTTTCTTCCTCTGCATAAAGTCAAGTAATAAATCATACCTCTCTTGAAAGTCGAGCCCTTACTTAAATAGGGGTACCTCTCCTGGCAAGTCGAGTCCCTTTGTACCTCTCCTTAACAGTCTTTTCCCTTTGTACCTCTCCAAATAGTCGGCATATGGATACCCTCTTGGCTTGCGAGCAAGGAATTTCCTATCTTCCCTCTCATTTCTCTACCACTATGAGCATTCACACCAATGGGGAGCCTCAGACAGCCTCTTATTTCTCGTTCGCCCTCCTCTCCTGGGCTCTCAACCTTCCCCGAAGTCACCTTGCTACTTCACTGGCTAATCCTATGAATCACTTGGACACAGCCAAAGCCATCTCACATCAATCCGCTCTCGCTCAACGCTCCATAACCAATCCATCACAATCCTTACAAAGCAAATAACCAAGGCAATCTCCTCGCTCCTTCGTCTTTAGGAGCCTCTCTTCGGAAAGAGCACCCGCCAACCACTGCCTTATAGTTACCCCTTTCTCACCTCAAAACTATACGTGAAGCTTTCCTACTAGATCAGTACTAGCTCAAAAAGAAAACTCAACCACAATCACAATCTCGTCTCCCTGCTTTTCCTCTTTCTGAGATATAAATAGAGATCTAAATAACCTCTGCACTTCGTTTCACTTCACTTTACTTAATTTAGGGTGAGTTCCTACCTCTTATCTTCGTTGAGACCTAAGGACCTCTCCCTAACAGAACTTCGTACCTCTCCCTCTCCCTTTGGCTATTGAACGTCCCTAGAGATCTAAATAACCTTACAGTCGAGCAAACAAGGATCTTCCCTCTTCGTTCTATTGACTCATCCGATGCTATTGAGGGTGGGCCCTTACTTAATTAAATAGGGTAATGTTGAGTCCCAGAAATAGAGTAATAAATCAAATCCCTCTTCTTCGTTTTGAAAGACATCAGCTGAGTCTCCCACAAACTTGACTAAACTAGCTGCAAGGAACATCTTGTCCTTTATACACTTGGTCTAACACATACACAAATCCTTTCTTTACTTGTTTTCTTTCTTTATCGTTCACTACGTTCTCTTCCCTCTCCCTAAGGTCGAGTCATAAATCCCTCTTCTAAGCACCCTTATCTTAATTAAATAGGCTACTGGCATCCCTCTTCTAATATAATAACTCTCGAAATAAATCCCTCTTCTAAGTCACCCTTATTTAATGTTGTAAAGGGCCCCTTCCTCCCTCCTCACTATGTTAGAGTAATAAATCCCTCTCCTCTTCACTTCTAAGAGATATTCATAACCCTGTTGGTCGAGCTACTGGCTTCCCTCTCAACCTTTTCACAATTACAGTTTGACTTGCCTCCTGGTTGTCAACAACCGGTAGCATTGGTCCGTCCTTACTTTTCTTCCTTAGGGACCGCAGCCAGCCAAACTAGCACTCATAGTACTCACTCTACCGAGGCCCTTTCATCCCTTCCCTAAGGTCGAGCTACTACATCCCTCAACCATTCAACAGAAGCAATAGCAAAGACAACAGAAGCAATAGCAAAGAAAGCAGGCTTTGAAAGAAAAAGATTAGTGTGAAACATTGGCCAGGCATCAGGCATGAAAAAGCCCTAAAGTAAAGAGTAAAGGACGCTATCACAATGGATTTCATTCACAAGGCCAAAAGCCAAGACCTCTAAGGAAGAGAATTCTCGTTAGCCCTATTTATTTATAGACCTGTAGAACCTACTGTTACTCGCACTTTAACTAGTATGAAAGAAAGATTCTTGAAACGAGATGCTACCCTATTTAATTAAGTAAGGGCATAGCGTTCCCCATCTCCCGCTCGAAGGAGCTAACTATATCATGATAAGGGGGAATGCCTGAACTTCGTACTTCAAATGTGCTTTATTTGAAATGAGTTCTAATTAAGCAGAAAATCCTTGTACTACATCCCTTGGTAAAGATGCTAACGTGTTTATCGGGAATGATTATTCGAAATAAGGCGAGTGAGAAAACCTGTAAAAGCCTGCTCCTATAGGTGCCCCTCTTTTCCTCATGCTTTGAAGTCATAGAAATATGCTCACCATCGAGCCTCCCTCTTCGCTATGCTGCCCTTACCTTACAACATTAAATAAAGGGTAACTGCGTACCTCTCCAAATAGTCTTCTAATCAATCCCTCTCCTCAATTCCATCGAGCCTCCCGAGCGTCATTATAAAGGTAAAAGTACTTGAGTATTCCATAAGAGACAGGATGGCTAGGAGAAGGAATGCTATGGGTAGGGACTAAAGCAGGTAGGGACTAAAGCAGGAATGCTATGGGTAGGGGCAGGAATAAGGATTTCTTTTTCTGCAACTGGCTTGCACGCAAAGACAGCAAACAGAGAAATTCTAGACAGATAAATTCTATAACTAATTCATTCCAGAGCTAGAACGAATTCCAGAGCTATAACGAATTCCAGAGCTATAACTAATTCCAGAGCTAGAACGAATTCCAGAGCTATAACTAATTCCTTCTTTTATGAAGCTTGCAAAGTAAAGGGCAAACCCCTGACACAAAAGCCAGTTCCGTGCCTAATATTTACTAATTCTTTTTAGCCCCTAATATTTACTAATTCTTTTTAGCCAAGATTCCGAGTGGTCTTTCAGGTCGTTGTGTGTCACCTCGTCTCCATTTTAGCTTCTAAGCCTAGTGAGAAAAACCTTATTCTTCATTTGTTCCTTTATTTAGGTGTCGTTATAGGATAGATGTCGTTATAGTATAGGATAGGTGTCGTTATAGGAATTTGTATGTAGTGGTAGATGAGATTTGAATAAGAAAGAGCGGCCTTTGACTCACAATTTCTCAGCAAATGGTAAGCTTAAGCCATTAGGTATGCGAAGCTTAAGCCATTAGGTATGCGAAGCTTAAGTGGCGGGATACTTATTTCTTTCGGATAAGATCATCGGGTTGGCGGGATACCTATTTCTTTCGGATAAGATCGGGTAGTTGATTTCGCGGACAAACTTTTACTTGGATTTGTACCTTTCACATTGCAATATCTAGATCCATGGAATTTCCTTTGTTTCCCTTTTCTTTCACAAAATAATAAGTAGAAGTGCAGTAGATGCGGAGAAAGAAATCGAAAGCAGAGAGCTGCCGGATAGAGCTTTTGGCCTTCCTTCGTATATTTCCCAAGTGAGCGAGTTGCATGTAGAGAGCTTCTAGTTGGGTAAAACGAAAAAGATAGGTTTTCTCATTGGCTTCACATTCTTGTACCTATTGGCTTCAATTCAATGCATTCTTGTCCCTGAAATAAGAATATTGGGACTGTTCTTTCTATATCATCACCTTCTTCAAAAAGAGATGCTACGTCCCGCTACTCTTTCAAACAAAGTTCTTTACTCAATGAGTAGGGCTGGCACTGGTCTAGGGGTAGGACTTATCAAGGAACAAGGTGAATTCATCAGCTAAGCATTCATTGTTTTCCTCATCACATTCATTGTTTTCCTCATCACATTCATTTTTTCCTCTATGTTATTTGATAAGCGTGTTCTTGGGCTAGAAGGATGCGGGTGCAGGATCGAGTTCGGAATGGGATCGGGTAAGACTCACCGTAGTGCCCGCTTTGTAGTTAGCAAAAGGATCTGCTTTGCCCAGTCCTCTCGTAAATAAACCTCATAACCATTATGGAAGGGATGGTTCTACTTTGGCGCAAGAAGAAGGGGACCCTATGTGAGAGATATTAGGAAAGCAATTAAATCTATGAGAGCTGGTCTTCTCACCTCCTTGTGAAGCCCCGGATCGATACCGTAACCAAGCAAGCAAGTCTAAGATCTTAGGCTGAAGTGATAGCAGAAAGCAATAAGGCCATGGTCGCAGCATCCTTATTTAGCCAGTACTACCTCACGAAGACCTCTAACCCATTGATCCATTTCATATCATTCAATCCTAGCATCACTCGATATAGACGCATTTAACCCACATGAAAACTCTTTTATGGGCTGGCTACTATCCATGCATTTTCTCGCTCGATAAACAGCCTCGAACTCATCTGGTACTAATCTGGTATTGTCTTATAGCCCGGGTAACTACATAACTGATAGAGAAATCAATACCTCTCTAATAACTCGAGAAATCAATACCTATCCCAAACCTAACTAGCCAAACCCTTTATTTGGTACTTAGTGACTCGACTGTGCTTCTTTTCTGGGGCCGGAGCCATAGGGAGTGGTCTAACGAGCTTCCAGCCATGTTCATGGACTTGAATGACAAGGTGGTCTTGTTTGAGTGGTGGGGTCATAGCTGCTGCCATTGTTGAGCTCAGAGATTTATGATGGCATGAGTTCTGGGATTTCTGCATGTTCACCTTGTTGTTCTCTTCAGTTAGGGCATCTGCTCTGTGGGTTATGAAGCTGTCTCTCCTGCACATTACCATAAACACAATCAGTATTTCTGAAGTTAGGCGTTCGTCGGGCTCCAAGGGCAGGGCCTCTGGAATCTAGAGATGAATCAGGACTAATTGAATTAGACGGAAGTAGAACACTGAATACAATGAACCCTAATCATCAACATAAGCTTTTCTCATCAACATAAGCTTTTCTAGTTAGGTTTGTTCTCACACATGGTATCTGGTCTACCAAGAGGTCGTGAGTTCGATTCTGGTTATTGTCTGACTCATTTTATCGTTTTTTAATCAGCAATTTCGAATATACTCGTATTTTCTTTCACCCGTGCTTCCTATTGAGATTTGAACATTAGACTTCTTACTAGTCAGTGCTTACATTAGCGGTGTTCCATTTTACCGTGTTACTCTGTATATTAGAATATTATCCAATCTAGGCCCAACATCATATAAAACAACAATCATCGTTTCAAGTATTATTAGGGATGACAACAAGGCGGGTGATCCCATCCTCGTCCCGATCAGATTAGAGATATTTAGTTAATAGTATTTTGTCTTCCTATAAGATTGACAATGGGGCGGGTTTTTAGATCTAGTCTATGCCTCGATCAGATCAGAGATACCATGTTCATGTTGAGTTCATGGTATTTTGTCTTCCTATAAGAATGAAACAAAACAAGGGATATTCAAACCTTAGCGCTAAGGAATCTTTCTTGCCTTCTCCTTGACAGATGGAGATTGATCTTTTTCGGCTTAAAGAAACAAACGGCTTAAAGTAAAGAAACAAAAGAGAGGATTCTGAAACTCTCTTTGGAACAACTCGCTTATGAGGATGGAACAAATCTGACTCCATATTATAGAATCTATTTCAACAAAACATACCTAGCCTTGGTATATAATCCCAAGCAAGCGTTGTTAAACCTAGGGGATGGAACCAGTAGCTTATCTTATGAGGATTCAGAAACTATCTTATGAGGATTCAGAAACTATCTTATGAGGATTCAGAAACTCTCAGAAATAGGGCATTCTTACTGAAAGAGGGTTTGTTAGTGTTGGCAAGGAAAACGAAGTGTGTTGCATATGGTGACTTTCTTTCTATAGGTTGCGAAAAGCCCAATTTGATACCCAAAATACGGGGTTTTAGCAAAGAAAAAGAGACAACTAAAAAACATAGTATATACGATATTAAGTGAAAACGAGGAGTTTTCGAGGTAAGAATTCCCTTTAATTAAGTAAGGCAAAGTGAAGAGGGATTTATGAGAAGAGTTCTTAGAAGAGGGATTGCAATTCAATCGCTTAAATAGAAGCTAGTTATCCTCGAGGAAACAACTTAAACAACTGAATGTCAGGATGATGGGCAGTTAGGAGTTTTGTTAGTCCACACTTCCCTGTTGATTGTCTTCGGGATCAAGTAATTTCCATAGAAGAGAATAAGAGGTCTAAACGAACCTTGGTTTGAAAACACATGGGATAGAGCGGCTTATGTTACATAGCTTTCCACCACTACCTTCTTCTGTTCCTCTTTACCTAGGATAGGATTTCATACCTCATTTGATTAATACCCATACCTAAGGAAAGAATACTACCCTCTAACCTAGCAAGCTAACCTAGCAAGGGATTTATGAGCTAAGATCAACCTATAAACCTTGGCGCTCTCTCCTTTGAATGTCATCCCAAGCGTTGAGAAACAATACTTCGCTTTCCTATCCTTTGTTTTTAGAAATGGGCTTACTTTAGCCTTAGGTTAGGGAGGATTTATCAACAATCTTGCTCTTGCTTGCGTTAAAGAAGTGCCAGAAGGGGATTAAGAAACGGCACTTCTCGTACAGTTGGAACCTCACTTCTCGGGCAGTTACGGGTTAGGGCAAATGAAAAAAGAAAAGACCTACCGGCCCCAGTTTGGAGTATTAGTCTAAGTCTTAGTCTTTTGACAATGTACAGAACCGAAATAAGATCTCATATTTACATACATCTTGAGAAACTCAATCCGTATATCCTCAATCTGTGCACCAAGCTGAATCGGAATCGGAACTACGATATGGATCCCGTCCGTCTAGTAGAAATAGGACAAAGGAGTAACCCACTACCTTCTTCTGTTCCCAAGGTTAGAAAACAAAGACAGTTGGTTTACTGTTAGCTGATAGCAACTCTCCCGCATTCGTTCTTTTCCAGAAGGTCGCAGTCGGGATTGGTTTCCGAAGAGAGCACCAAGAGGAAAGAAGACAAGCAACTCATATAGCGAGGTTCGCAGACAAGCTACTCATATAGCTTAGAAAGCGAGAAAAGGTACTCATTCTTTCTTGTGGACAAGTTGCAAGGAGAAGGTTACGAAGAGAGCCGAACAGACAAGTTGCAAGGTCCCTCTCTTTTGGTTTTGCTAAGTGTTGCCTTGGTCTCATGGAGCCCTAGGTTTGACAACAAAAAGGGGCATCCAGCATAGGGCGAAAGTGACCCTTTCGCTCGTAAAAGTCAGTCAGAAGAAGACTTAACTAGGAGTTTTTCGGTTTCTATCGTATATATGTAGAATAGAACGAGTCTTGAAAACTGTGCTAAAACCCCGTATTTTTGCTTCTAAATAGGCAATAAGCAACCAAACTCAAGAAAGTATAGTTATGCTATACACTTTCTTTTTGTTCCTAGATTGAGGATATTGCAGCGTTGGTAGCTAGTCTTAGGAATAGGAAAGAAGGTAACTAGCCTATCCCTTTCTTTCTGAGCGAAGCGGGCTTCTCCTTTCCAGCGAATGAGTAGGGATAAATACCTAGTGTGTCCTTGGGTTCGAAGACCTTTGTTAAACCTTTGTGCTAGTGTTGATAGGCGCTATCTAACTCAATCCTTTCTTCCTCTCCTTTTAGTCGAGCTTAGTACTTCCTCACTCTCGCATTTACAAATCCTTTCGTTACTAAACTCTGGTGCTAGGTTTCGAACTGTTAAAGTGCAGAAGGACAGAGGGTAGAACATAGGCTAAAGCAAGGTAGGGATGGGTATCATGCTTAGTTGTCAGTTACAGGCAAGGACGAAGGAGATGAGTTTACAGACTCTGGAGTTGGGGCTCGTTCTCATTGATACTGAGGGGTGTGATGGATGCTCTTGATGCCACTTGCTTAACATCTTTAGGGAGTGTATTAAAGAGAGTGAAATGGAATGGTAGGTCACTCTGAAAGGATATCATATCTGCTTCGGCTGAGGTGCCCGTGAATGAGCCCGAAACCCGCAACCGGGACTCTACATACAGAATAAGGCAACCTATCTAAATCAGCTAGAGCCATTGCAAGTTCATACACTACAAGCTTACCGGACGAGAGATGATCCTATCCCCCTCTACCTTACCAGGACTCTACCTAAGGCCTAAGTAAGGCCGACTGAGTCAACGAGTTAAAGAGGATAACAAGAAGCAGAAGACCAAGAAAGAGGTATTGATTTATCAGAAAGAGGGAAGCGTAGAGCTCGACAGAGGTATGATTTAGTACTCGAGTTATTAGAAGAGGGATTTAGTACTCGAGTGACTTAGAAGAGGGATGCCCTATTTAAATTAGGGCTCGAGTTATTAGAAGAGGGACTTATTTCTAGACTAAAAGGAGAGGTATTACGAAGGGGCAGGCTATATTAGCTAATGTCTCTCAGCGCCCCACACGGAACCAATCGAAGGAGATTCTAAGGTATCGTAGATTGGGGTAGCAGTAGCTGGTCGTAGTTACTTTATATATAAATGAGATTTATTAGATTGGAGCATTTGGATTGGATTGATGCATCATGAAATAATGAAATAGTTTCGTTCCATTCGTTCTAGGAGCTAACCTGGTGAGAATAATAAGAGTTGGGTTTGCTTTCCTATTAGAAGAAGAACGAATAAAGATCGGATTTGATAAATGAAGGTGTAGAAGTGGCTGTAGTCAAACAATAGTAAGGAGAATGAGCTGACTCTTCCGGATAAGGAGAATTCGCTTAGTCAAACAATAGTAAGGAGAATGAGCTGACTCTTCCGGTTCAGAAGTCTACTTAGTTTCATGCTTATCAGAAGTCTACTTAGTTTCATGCTTATTAATGAGATGAGTTGCTAAACGTAAAAGGTTCTTGTGCCCTTTCTTCCCCTTCGTATTCATCGGGAAACTCAATCTAACTGGATACCAGATTGAGTAGAGGCATTTTATTACGATGTTAGCATGTAGAGGAGGCTTGTCTTTTCTTTTTGGTGCTAGAGAAAGCGTCTGAGTTTCTAGATTTAGCAGTTAGTGAAGCTGACTCTCGTTCAGTAAGGGCAGTCGGTACAACATCCAACGAGTCTACTCAATGAAATAAATCGCTTAGTGGACAGGATAAGGCAACGAAGAATATGAGTTCCTAAACAATATGAGTTCCTAAACACAGTCAAGTCGTAAGACAAAGAAAAGAATAGGTCTTTATGGGAATGAAAGATAGGAGTATAGTCACGATGAACAGAACACGTAATAGGCTAGGCTAAGAACACGTAATAGGCTAAGTTGCTAAAGAACCTAGATTGAGTTGGAGAAAAGGATCAATTGGCATTCTGTTTTGAGGTTGAAGAGAGCATCGCCATAGTAAAGAGTTGATAACCTAACTCATAGGACTACTTCCGTAAAGCAAAACATGAGTTTAGGTAGCTTGATAGGATAATCAATCAATCGAAAGTCTAAGAGTCGTTAACCAAATAAAGGCATATAATAGGTATGTTAGAACTAAGCCAGGTAGAGAAGTGACTGTAGTCAGAGATTGGAAAAACTTACTGAACGGGATTGTTGAAAGAAGGAAGGAAATCGGTGTACTAGAAACATAAGAGACGAACTCAACTAACTAGGGAACATGAGGTAGGGGCAGGTGAAGAAAGATAGTAAATGGCCTATTGAGAGTCAGTCTATACGAAATAGGGTCGTACGCGGGCTTACTTAGTCCATATATATGGGATGAAAGAAGGAAGTGGCTTACTTAGTCCATATCTTACTTAGTGAGATGAAAGAAGGAAGTTATGAATGAAAGAAGGCAGTTATGAATGAAAGAAGGAGGAACTCTCTATATGAACTCTCTACTCTATATGAACTCTCTATTAGAACTCTCTATCTGCTTTTAGCCTTGTTTTATATAGGGCGAATTCCCTAAATCCAAGTCGATGCTGAACGATGGAACGAAGTCACTGATTCGATAGATGAGGAGATTCAAAACAAAAGGTGGGGAAGGAAGAGCAAGCGAACAACAACCATCTAACCGTCAGTCTGAACAAGCGAACAACCATCTAATCTAACCGTCAGTCTGAACTCCCTAGACTGTGCGTACCTCCCCGAACCAGAAGGTCAACATCACTATCGATTACCAGTAATATAGACAGAAACTCCAAATCCATTATGTTTCTATTCTGCCCGATTGCACATTGGACGAATGGGCCATGTATCCCCCGGTGAGATTGAGACACAACCAATAAAATAAGTAATAAGTCCCTTCGTTTTCTTACAATTAAGTCGGTCCTCCCTTCGTTTTCTTATCTTGGCCAGATAGAAGGAAAAGGCAGCAAACCAATTGAGCGAATCAACAAACAAAAGACCATGAACCTTATACTATATGGGAATCCGACACCTAGTGATGTGGATTTTATGGATATGGATAGCGATTCGAATATGTCTTTCGATACTATGTATTTCTCAGACTCAGAAAGTTCCTCTTCAACTAGGTCGGACGCAGAGAGCGATTAGAGGAGCTTTTTTTCAATATATGTCAGCAATATGAAGAGTGGGTGGTGAGAACGGGTAAGCGGTTGCTGGAATATGCCTGATCTAGAAGAGACAGTGATTGGGGGCTATTTGCATGCCAGGATTGGGGAAAAGGCTATTTGCATGCCAGGATTTCTCTCCGATTCCTATTATGATGTCATGATACATGGGCCAAAGAGTTGGTTATGCCAAGAACTCTTTTCGTTTTAGGATCTCATCACCTATGTCTTCTAGAAATGCTTTCTGATTCATGTGGGGCGCCCCAGGAATTGGCCTCACATTAGGAAGGAGACAGGAGCTACTGAGCTTAGAGACGTTACCCAGACAGAGGTGTGGGGGGAGCCCGGATAGAGGACTCTTGAAACCGGTGGGCCCGCAGATGTAGGAAGGCGGCCCGCCCGCTAACCGAACTGCGAAACCAAAGCGACTCCTTCTTGGTGGTTGATAGGTGAGAACAGAACCTATGTCAGAAAGAACCTGACGGGTCGCGTTGAGTGGTTGACTTTGATCACAGAACAACGATGGGGAGGTGAGAGATGAAATGGAGCTCTACGAGGAATATTTGTCTTTTCTATTACTTTCAATATCTGCTGCCAACCCTCTTAGAAGGAAGAAGCAGCTAGCAACCAATCACTAGTAAGAGAGCAATCACTAGTAAGAGAGTTCTATTTCACTCATTCTTAGGGAGGAAAGGTCTCTTAGAAGTGAAGAGGGTATTTATATACTCGAATAAAATGAAGAGGGAGGAAAGGCTCAAACTCCCGTGCAGAGGGAGTTATTTCGAGACTATAAGGAAGAGGGATTTATTTCAGTAGTTGCTAAACCTTAGGGAATTTATATCTCGACTATAAGGAAGAGGGCCAAACGGCCTTTACTTTACTTAATTAAATAAGGGTGATAACTTTGAGGGAGGGATTTATTGCTCTTCCGTTAAGGGTTAAGGATAGGGGTAGGGTTTGATTAGATAGAACCTTAGGTATGAATAGAAATACGGAGGTATGAATTGCTCTTCTGTTAAGAGGTCTTCGAACCTTGGATATTGGAGAGGTTTGGCCCTTATTTAATTAAGTAAGGGCGAGTAGCTACTTGAAACAATAGAAACCTAGCGACTGTTGTTCCTGCCTGAGCGAGCAAGGAAGAAATCAGAGTCCTCTGCCCTTCGCCTTACAACATTAAAGGGACGCTTTGCTCCTCTAACTTTCTAAAGAGAAATAAATACCTCTAACCGAGCGACTTCATTCCATGTTCCTAGGGTCTTAGCTCTCAAGCAAATGGACCTAATAAAGCAAGGCTACTGCTTCAAAGCATGGTTGGCTAAAGGCACTCTCGGTCGTCAATTCCATAAAAGCTGGCGACAACTCCTTCCTGCCCCTAGGCAATGCCTTCCAATCTTATTCTATTTACTGACTTTGCTCCGGTTATGGCTACTCCCTTTTTCTCTCTCTTCATTAGGATGCCTGTAGACAGGGGCAGCCTATTTTCTCTATGACTTTCCCAAGGAACGAAGACCTCTTTACTACGGTAATAAATCCCGGAACGTTTCACCCTTACTTAATTAAATAAAGGCAACTGGCATCCCAAGTAGGGCATAAAGCTAAAGGGTTTCTCTTAGCTTGTATATTTTAAGCTGAGGTTTTACAATACAACGCTGCTAGGGAGGATAGGATCAAGGGTACATCGACGTGTCGGCTAAATAAAGGAGATAGATGTCTGGCACGCCTAGCAGTATACTCTGCTTTTTTTCCCTTAGCCGCACCTATTCTACTAAG
>JAYMTP010000363.1:0-10000 GCA_036897365.1 Geranium brycei | reverse complement strand
ATCCATCGCCCTCTCCAGACTGCAAGTGGCCGATGGAGTCGCCAGAGACTCTCGATAGCATTGTAGTTGTAAAAAAGAAGGACCCTTCTCGTTGGCAAAAGGTATTTATTTCTCTGGGATGATTGCAGTTAGGTATACCTGTCGAAGCTAGTTTGTGTATAAGTACACCTAAAATTTTCTTAGCTTAGCGTATCGTATAAAAATTTTATTTATGATTTTATTTTCACACAAGTACATCTGAAATTTTGTCTAAATCTGCAACTGTTAAGTGCACCTAGGTGCAAAAAACGAATTTTAGGTGACATGTCCAGTTAAAAAAATACTAAGTGTACCTATGTGCAAAAGTGATTTTGACAGGTGTACCTAGATGCAATTAATCCTAATTCTTTTATCAACTTAGTTGTTCTTTTTCATATTTTAGGTATAACATTTCAACATTTCTTTAACTCAATCGTTCATATTTGTTATCTTCTTTTACAGTCACCGAGAAGAGATTGTTGTAGAGTCCTGCCATCAGGGAAGAGAAGAACTATGAACTTATGGGTAGGAAAATGCAGAGAAGGCGAGTTGGTATTGTAACAAAATAACTATAGGAGAAAAAAGAAATCGTGATTGTATCTGTTATGTTGCCAACTCTAAAAATTCAGCATTACATGTGTATATATCTTCGCAACATTTAAATCTCTAATAGTTACTTGAGAGGCACATACTATATTCAAACTCATGTAGTTAAACCTTCTTAGATGAGTGTGACTATTACTTTAATATATAAAAACGGAAATAATAATAGAATCAATTGTCATATCACTCGTTAGAACTGTGGACTAACGAGTGCACAACACTATAATCTTAGTGAAAACTTAACAAGATTAGACATTTTCTGATATTATACAAAACTGAGTCATATATATCGGGTCGGACATCACAGCTAAAATGACAACATTATTAATTAGGTTTGTTCATACCCTTTATATAACTATTTATTTTTAATTCTTTTCACGTGAGTTTACATATTCTCAGTATGTTGGAACAAATTTCTCCTATAATGTTTGCCAAAATATTTCATTAAGACCATATAATCAAGAGAAAATGACAAAAACATACTCTATAATATATCACTGTTGCAAGATGATGTGTATTTTGTCAATAACAAAAAGATGTTGTGAACCTTGATTTTTTCATTAAAGCCATATAATCAATATGGAGTGTGTGGACATTTGTAAATATTGGAAAATGAAATGGACTGTTGCAAAAAAAAATGGTGTGTACTATGACAGCAGTTATAGATAGTCATTGTCAAAGGCGAGAAAAGCCATCTTTTTACTTGAAACACGCTCAACATACTCATGATGCAAAAGATACAAGATTCACACTAAAACACACAAATTTGGGACAAAAATGGCCTTGAGAGCGGGATGAATTGTCTTGGGAGAATGCTGAAATTCTCCCTTGTCAAAATACATTAGATCGTACTTGGATTGCATGATTTATTTCCGCTGCATACATACGATGTATTATTGCGATCCTTCGCTCGTAGGTCAACTTGGTAACTATTATGGCCAACCTGCGATCCTTCACTGCGTACATATGATGTAAATTTTTTTATTTTATAACTATTATGGTAACTTGGTAACATGAATAAAGAGCGTCATAATTTATTCTTTAAGAAAGATAATATTGAAAAAAGTGATTTGGACCATACCCGTAATTTTAAGTAAAGAAGGATCAAACAAACACCAACAAGATCCAACACAAAACATGGACCATATATTGTATTTTCGCTAATAGAATAAAAATAGCAAGATCCAACACAATAGTATAAACATTTACTTAGCCCCATTAAGTTTAACTGTTACTCTTGTTTGGTTCCACTTTTTATTTAGAGTTAAACCTTTAAATTTATAAAATAAAAAACCCAAATTAAGTCAAATAGAGAATTGACTTGTGCGTCACAAAGGTAAACATATCAAATATCAATCTATTGTTTTCTTAAAACAGCCGTTGGAGAAAGAAACCAGTTGAATCTAGTCAATTCTCAATAAAGATTAAGTGATGAGATTAAAATAAATAAACAAAACTGTGAGTGGGCCAAACAGAGCATTAACAACACGCACCGCAAAAGCAATAAAGCTTTCCACGTCATCGGTTACCGTCCAAGTCCATGTGAAGTATGTATATTCCAGAATCCAAACAGACCCTTTGGAGAAAACTGAAAACCTGGTGACTCGGTCTCTATTGAGTCGCCACCCGAGTTCACCTTTATTTGTTGCGGATCTTCTTCTCCACGTACGTGCTGTGATGTTCCGCTAATCGAGTTTCTATTACGTGTTTGTCTCAGGCTTCAGAGTCATCGACTCACCTCTCTGTTTTCGAGTTTCTCATATATTGTTTGCCAAAATATTTCACTAATGTCATATAACCAAGAGAAAATGGCAAAATTATGTTCTATAATATCACATTGTTGCAAGATGAAATGGACAGTTGCAAAAAAAAATGGTGTGTGTTGTGATTTTGGACCCGATTTAAGTGTTTAACCAATTGGTCAAGCAGGCCTCAGTAAATATGATTGTATATTATTATACAAACTTTTGAATAAATTGTGCATTGAATGGAAAATAGGAGAAGCAAAGACATGGTGCTTATACATGAAGAGAAGAGAAGGAAGTTTGAATTTTGGCTAATCCCTCCTTGATTATGGAGCCACTCTGTAATGGGGGAAATTTGGAGAAGTGATGCTTCAACCATAGAGGAATGTCGTGATGAAATCGGACACTAGGTGGTCGAAACAAGCAAACGATAGGGCCTGTGAACCAATCATTATCAATCTTGGCTGCGATAGTGTCTCTGATTGTGGACAAGTACTTGTCCAGTGCCTCCACAACCTCTCCCCTCTTCCCTTTCTTCCAGTAACCACTTCCTCGAGGCAATCACAAACTCTATCTCGTCCCGGCTCCCTTTAAACCCATTCACCTCCACCTCTTTCAAATGCCTATGAACAACCCCGCTCGAGCGAGGCTGAGGCTGATCAGCCTCGCTCGTGTCTTGTTTGTTTACTCCTATTTGGAGCTCTTTCAGCATTGGGAAGGCTGTTAGAATGTGGGTCAGCCCGAAAGGCCCCGCTCGAGTGAGGCTCAGGCTCAGGCGCTCCACGTTGGTGAAATGGTGAGGTCTCTGATGGAGGGAACTTGAGCCCCTAGTCGGCTCAGGATCGAGTGCAAATCTATCCCCCTTCGTGCCACGAGGCGCACCGTGCGTGGATTGGGGACTCCGGAGAAGCAGAAGCCGACCATGTAAATGCCATCGTGCTCGAACGTTGCCAGCCTGGCTCCCGAAACCCGAATCCCCTCCTCCAAGCCGGAGCAGTACAGTACAGACAGCGTCTCCAGCTCGTCGCTCGATGTCTCCAGTCGTCGAGCGAGCCTGCACCGGTTGAAGGCCAAGGATCCGAGCTTGGGACAGGAAGAGAAGATGGGTTGGAGTTGGAATGTTGTCAGAGACATGTTTGTCAGCTTGAGTGATTTCAGGTTGCAAATCGTGCCGGGCTCGAGAATGCAAGATTTCAATTCCAAATCCTCAATCTGACTGACGGGTTTCCCAAAGGTGTAAAACCGCTTGTCCCCGTCGCCTTCATCGTCTCGTCTCTCTTGTGCCCAAGAACTTAGGCACGAGAGGTTGAGGGCGAGTTTCTTGACGCCCCTTTGGAGGGCGAAGGCGACCCATCGGTCAATGTCGTTCTGGTGCTCTGCGCCGAGGCAGAACTTGACCTCGAAGCTGGAGAGAGAGCAGGGGAGAGGGCTGTACTTGGAGTGAATGTGTAGGAACTGGTTGACTCCTCGCACGAACTGGTTCGGGGAGGCTCATGTATTTGTGGGGGTCTTCAAACATGGATTCCCAGTGGAAGCGTAGATGGGGCTGGAGGGCCACCAGCGGCCTCAATCGAGAGCACGCGCAGCTAGGGCCAACGGCGTCTCTCGTGCACAGTCTTGACATAATTGAACCGATCAAAATATCATCCGGAAGATCGACGAGTGAGGTTGATGTCTTAGCCTTCTTTCTTGCACTATCATCAACATCACAATCTGAATTCCATCTCTTCTTCTTCATCATCATATCCATATTATTGCTCTTGGTATCAATTTGTACGAATAGTGAATGACACAAAAATCACTGGCTTTTTATATCAGTAGAGAATCGTAATCCTAGTACAACTAGTATGCTGTACTATGCCAACTTACACCCCAAGTCATCTCTCATACCACTTACTACAGTTTTAAACTATGATAAAATTCTTCGTATACCCTAGCTATTTTTTAGACTCACAACCTTAAATTCCGTTAGATTATGATTAAAAATTGGTCACATGCATGCAAGGGTGATCATGAGCCGGGTCTTAGGGGTGCTCAAAATTAGTCGAAAATTGGAAAATCGATCGGAACCGTACATGACCGGACCGGTCACAACCAAAATTGGGACAAACTGAAATGGTTTTGATTCTGATATCATAAAACTGATGCGAGCCGGTTTGGTTCTTAGTTTTGTTTTCTCAAAGCGGCAGTTAAACGGACCGGCCGATAAGGGTTTAATCATGTATTTATGGAGGAATCGTAACCGTTGATCAACTCATATCAACGATCGTCCTCGTTCCCCGTGGCGCCATCTCATACAAGCATTACACACGGTCCTCCTCGCTATTGACCACCACCTCTTTCTCTTCTCACTTATTCATTTCCCCAATACCTTTTCTTCTTCATTCTCTACGTTTCAAGGGTTTCATCTTCACGTATCTCGCCTAGGTGGCGATGAGGTGTCGGTCGACACATCCATTGTGTCGGTCGACACATATCTCGAATTTTCGATGATTTTATTGACCTAGAGGAGGGGGATCAACTCTTACTTCACAGCTCTGAGCTAACACTTCTAGGGGGAGATACCAGCGCCCAAACCCTCCCTTGGAGGCCAATTTTGGCGCCCCAAGGGAGGGGTTCCATCACTACTGCCACGGGACGAAGCAAAGGAGGCATGAAGCTACGAGGGAGGACGAAGCAAAGGAGGCATGAAGCTACGAGGGAGACCGAGATTGGAGAGTTTGTGAGATCCCACATTCTTTGTGGATGTTGGGTTTGTTTATTCTCTTTCTTGTTCTTGAATCCTGTAATGTCTTGTTTCTGAATGCTTGAACACCATGATTTAGGGCTAAAAATCCTAGGTCATGGGTGGTAGACCTTATAACGACTTAACACTATGACAAGTTTAGATTTTCGGTTAATTGATGCATGCTGAATTTACTCTACTTTGTGCTTATTTTATGGATGTTGAACTGAATGTTTGATGTTTATACTTTAAGTTCGAGATCAGCTATGAGATGAGTGGTTACAAACATATCTAAGTAGGGTTGAGAGGTCGGTCTCCTGGAGTCGATGTATCGGTTCGAAAGTTGTTGTGCTTATTGCTGTGGAGGGTCGAATATAATTCATGAGACGGATTTTTGACCCAAAATTAGTCGTTACTCAATGCCAAGATGCGAGTAACGTATTTATAACATAGGTCAATTTATGCATGATAGAGTAACTGAATGATTGAACTTGGAATATTGGACATCTTATGAATGGTTGATGTATTACTAAAGCAATAAGGAGAAGAATAAGAGAAGAAAATTGTCTAATTTAAGAGAGTAAGAGAGAGAAAACCAAGCAGAAAGTTCTGTTATTTTCGAGTCTGGCCAGTGAAGTTCAACAGTCTGTTCGGAGTTCGATCCACCGTTGGATCGTGTTGATTTTTTGACAGCGTGTTTGGGAGACGTAGTATTACATTCCGATTGTTGGAATTTGTGTTTAGAGTCCCAACCATTTAATACGGTTTTATGATCGTGTGCCACCAATTCGGTGAGATTTCTGTATATTTTTTTTAATAGGAGGTTGATCCAATGTAAACACATGTACAATGCAAATAAAGATATTATAACCAAAATTCATTACATTTTTGTTCTCTTCTGGCTTCACTGTTTAAAACTTGAAGTGTTGTGTTTATACCGAACAACGAACAACAATTACTAATTAGTCATCATTGTGATTTGTTATATCTTCTCCACGCCCTATTTTTGATGACTATTTATCCATATTAATTAATAAATAAATAAAAGTGGGTCCAAAGTACAACAACACAACTAGAATTAAATTACCATTATTTCACAATAATATGTGAGCCATCTCCATCCAGACCCCAAAACCTTATTTTAAGGTCTCAATATTTTTCCACAAGGCTCTGTATCCTCAAAACCCCATCATCATTTTGGGGTCCAGCTATTGTAGCAGTCTCCATAATTAAAATAATAATATTTTATTTCTCTTATTTCCAATTCCAATTTTTTATTCCCAAACTGAATAAAAAAGAAAAATAGGCGAGAGAAGCAGAAACAGGGCAGAGGCTAAGACTGAGCCTAGCCGCCAGAATGGTGACGCCGGCTATTAGCCAGATCTGGCAGGAGGCGCGGAGGATGATATACTGTAGGAGGGTGGAGAATGCTATGCTGAAGGTGGAAGACCAAAATGAAGGAGGCGGCTTCAAATAAACAAGTTTTTTTAGGGTAAGGAGAAATTACAGAGAGAATAAAAAAATTAGGGCATTTAATTATAAATTAATTAATTAAACCACTTTAATTAATTAATAGTTGGCAATTAATGAGCCCAATCAATTTAATTGGCAATGTTTGTTTTTTAAAATTCTTGTTAATATTTAGTTTTTAGTTTCCTTTATTAAATTTAATAGTAATTATGTTACTGTGTTCTTTTTGAATTCCCTTATTATGTTTTTATTCAATTAATGCTAAGTATTTAGTTTTTACCATTATAAACATTACATTTAATAGTAATTACATTGATTATAATAATTATATACATATTTAAGTAATTTTTTAATGGCCATTAATTAAAAATGATGTTTATCCATTAAGTAATTGAATTTATTAAAAAAAGTTATAAAAAACATTATGGGAGAAAAATCATTGGCTATATTTTTAAAATGATGTAAATAAAAAATCAACAAATTAATTTAATTTAATAGAATATTTTAATATATCATTTAAAATTAAATTAATTTTGATTTTGATTTTTTGGTTCAATTATCAAAATTGAATATTTTTATAAATTAGTAACAATTTATTAGTAATTAGAATTATAACAAATAAATAAAATAATGCATGAAAACCATTTTATTATTAAAATAATGTTGATGTGATAATTAAGGACAATTTTGGAGACATGGGTTGGAATGTAAGGGAGATAAAAGACTCACCGTTCACTTATCATGCCCTAAAAAATTGTGGCTCCATGAATTAGGGAAAATTGTGGAATATGGTATTAAAATAGAAAGGTTGGGAATTGAGTGGATGCGATATTGACAGAAGACTTTCTATGTATGGATGTCTGTGTCCACGTCTCCCCAGACAAGGCATTAACCTCGTACACCTTGCCGACAATGTACCCTCCACGTACTTTGCTTGTTTTCTATTTTCTAATTGAGAAAAATGAACATATATATACACAACATTTATCCGTGGAGAAATTGTAAAATGTTACCACGAACTATTTAAATTGTATATAAAGTGATTGTGATCTTATTATTTTTGTAAATTGTGTATATTCGTTAAAGAAAATAACAAAAATGCCTTTAAAATTTAATTTTTAAAAAATATTAAAATAAAAAATAATGTTTGTCAACTCGAACTCGTTGATTTTTTCTTTACTCTGAACGTTTTTAGATCTAAAGTCTCACCAAAGGACTACAACAGCACGTAAGAGATTAAAAAAATTGATGAATTCGAATTGAAAAATATATTATTTTAATTAAGAAACTGATTTCAAGGGTTTTTTGACATTTTTGGAAAAATGTACATAATTTGCAAAAAAAAAATGTTAACAACCACATTTTGTAAAAATGAAAGTTCACAGCCATATTTTACGAAATTAAAAATGTTCATGGCAACTTTATGCAATTTACCATTCACTTATTACAGTATCAATTACCATTGTCACAATGGCATTGTGAGTCTGCGTATTTTATAGGGAAAATTGTATATGTCTACGTATGTAAATTGTGTACTTATAAAGAACTGCAAAGTGAATCATTTTAATCACACGACTACATTATTAAATGTCCAACTAGTAAATAAATGCAATATAAACTTATGTAATTACATGGCTACATGATCAAGTAAACACATGACAAATCGGTGCAAAGTAAATTATTTTAGTCGCATGACTGCAATATAATTTGTCAAAATTTCAAATCACTAAAAATCGGACAGAAAACAAATGTTTGTCTACTCGTAACGTCACATGATATATATCAAATTTATATACACTAATTAAAAGTTTGGTCTCTCTCAATAAGAATGTCAACCAACTTAATCGAACAAAATTTTGTCAAGACTTGACTTGGCTCGAGAAATCAGTGTTTTGCACGAATTCGGCTCTCACTTGAACTAGTTTTGATGAACCAACTGAGTCGAGTAAAGTCTTAACAAAACTAGGGTCGATTATTCTCGTTCACACCCGTAGTAAGAGATTAAAATTGTTATTTATATAGAAAATTGTGGTTTTGGTATAAAAATTTGAAGTATATCATGCGATATCACATGGGTAGAGAGACATTTACTTTTCGTCCTATTTGTAGCAATTTGAAACGTGGACATTTGATATTGTAGTCACGTGACTGAAACATTTCACTTTGCACCTTCATAAGTCAACATTTGATATTGTAGTCAAGTGACTAAAACAATTTACTTTACATTTATTTGTTAGGTGAATATTTGACATTGTAGTTATGTGTTTGCACTTATTTATCATTGAATGATTTATATACGTAGTCATATGCAATTATCCATGTTTTATACTAGGATTGCATAATACTACGTCCGTAAGTTGTCCACTAATAAATTAATGCAAAATAAATAATTTTAGTTACGTGATTATGGCATCGAATATTCACTTTACAAATAAATGCAAAGTAAATTGTTTTAGTCACGTGACTACAATATTAAATATTTACTTAAAATAGGTGTGAAGTAAATTGTTTTAATCACGTCATTACAATATCAATTGTCCATATTTCAAATTGTTATAATTGGGCGGAGTATAAATGCTCTTCTACTCGTTTGTTATCATATATGTGATATATTTGAGACTTTTATATCAAAATTATCTCTTCCTTATATGAACAACAATTTTGACATTTGCACTAGGGTTGTGAACGAGCTAAACCTAAACTAATCTTCCCAATGCTTGAATAAACTTGAAAAATAAGTTTTCAAATGTCTCTGACGACATATATAAGTGCCATCAAATTTTCATCGGATTGGCATCATATAGAATCAGAATGCATCAAATGTATTCAGACAAAAATCTTTTTAGAGGAGAAATATTTTTCGAATGACCGTCTTGACAAATACCTTGCATTTTCAAGAGCATGAAAGTGAAAGGCTGAAGTGTATATTGATTTCAAGATCTGATTTTATTTCGAGCCATGCACCAACTCGAATTCGAGCTGAATATATTTACACCTCACTTACAAGTGGGTTAGAAACCATCCATTATTAGGTTATATTGATTTAATAAAAGGATTTGAAACGTCTGAAAAGTCCCTTACAGAAATAGTATGATCAACAATACACACTCGAACTCAAGTGCAAATAGTATTTGTCAATTAATTAATACACACTCGAATATTGATTTGTCAATTAATTGAAACACCACCCGGCTACACAAGTGCATATAGTATTTGTCGGTCAACAGGTACCTAAATGAATATTAGTATTTTTTTTAATATTATGTCATTTTCACTAACTACTCTTAAACTCACCTCACCTAAATACCATGCTAGAATACAAACAGGACGTTGACATATAAATGTCAGAACTCATCTCCCACCACACGATTTCGAATTGGACGTCTCAGATTTACGGTTGGAAAGAGTGGCAGGTCAATGTAATTACCATATGGAGTCG
>JAYMTP010000362.1:0-35949 GCA_036897365.1 Geranium brycei | reverse complement strand
TTGCGGGAAGTTGCACCAGTCCTTATGTCATCTACTCTAAACAACCTCTCAAGGGCAACTTGCTCGGGATAACGCACTAAAGCAAACTCCTCTGACAATTCCAGAAGATCTTTTATATCAATATCGGAACAACCAAGCAAGGTAATAAGCCCACCTGCAGCCCCAGAGTTCGCTACTGATAACAGAGTTCCTCGGCTACCATTACAGACAAGACTTGCCATTGCTTGAGCAGCAAAATATCTGTTTGCTGACTCCTCGGATTTCAACAAGTTTGCAAGTAATGGTATAGATTTCATGGTTTCAGGTGCTCGTATAATGTCTCTATCTAGAAACAAGATTGTAAGCAGTAAAGCACAAATCCAGATGCTACTATCTTCTTTATCATCAATCTATACAGATTACAAGGCAAGAAAATAAAGTTGGTTATATTACAACATGAGCATGTAGACTACATATATTGAGACAGTTACATCGATGAGTAAGCATGTCAACTCGATAAAATATTAGTTTCCTAACTAAATGTTTCCCAGGCACTAGATACATGATGATATTTTCATGGGGAAAAAGGTTGTAAATTGGAACAAGAAATTTGCATACCTGAGCATATTGAGAAAAAGAATGTGAAATTTTGTCAGTGAGGACTTCAAGTGCTCCCGCCTCCATGATCACAGACTTACTCTTTTCCTCGTGACATGCAAGAACACACAGTAACCATGTTGCTAAATTGGTTCCATAAATAACGGATGTCACTGTATTAAAATTGCTGATGCTGGCTTCTTCGTCAACTTGCCTGTTAATGCTAATGGCCTCTTCATCCTCGCCCTGATTTCCTAGTGTGGAACTAAGCATTGCAACAAGAGACTGAATAAGAAGGGTGCATGAACTTGATTGATTAAGATCTTCCACCACTCTCCGGTGGTTAACTTTTGCAGCACAAACAAGAAGTGCAGCTCCCCCAATCTTGACCTTTAGGTTCGTGGAGTTGATCAATCTCCATGCAATTGACGTGACACATTCAGAAGAACTAGCAACCGCATCTCCTAAGACAATAGGCTGATCTCTGCAAAGTCGTGACAGTATTTCAATAGCCTTATCCTGCAATGAGGGTGTTGCATCGGCCAAAGATGAGACTATCGGGATTATGCTTTTCGGAAATTCAGCCAGAACAGCCCAAGCAGGTTTCATTTGTCCACTAGCGTCTTCTGACCTTGACAAAATAGCAAGAGCATTTAGTGCCTCTGCTGTGGCAACAGTTCCATTATTAGAGGATTCAAGAAAAGAGACCAATGCAAGAACAGTTCCAGCACGATTTATGCAATCAGTTAAAGCATAATCAATTTGGCGAGAACGGAGCAGACGAGCAATTGCTGCTGCTGCAAGAGTCTTCCCTGTTACCGTTCCTTCACGCAAAACTCTAGTGGCGGGCATAATTATTTCTTCAGCAACAGCTTTCTCTGATACGTCTATGTCTAAAATAAGATTCGCCAGTGCACATGTGGCCTGCTCCGCAACTTCAAGAACAGAAGAATTAGCTAACGCAACTAATGAAGATAATGCATCTCTAGCAACAGCAGTAACATCCCTGTTTTCCTTAATAGAAAGAAATATCGCACAAAGGCACCGTGAGGACTCTACTAAAATTTTATCAGACTCCAAACTTAGCAGTTTCATCACCGACAGGAGAGTTTTAACAGCAATGCTACTTTCACGCAAGTCCTTCCTGGAATCAAAAATTGCAGCTAGAGCTGATGCAGACTTGGCCTGAGTTTCCTCTTTGGTAGAGTTCAATATTTTAACCATTGTCTCAATTGCATCATTTGCAGCACTACCTTCACGAAGTATATCATTAAGGGGGGCTACCGAAAGCAAGCTTCTAAGAGCATCCAAAACATATACTTTTGATTCAGGTAGATCGCTAGTTAATAATGCAGTGAGCTGACTGATGGTTGCTGTGTCTGATTTATGTATCAGATGGTTCAGTGTCTTCGCTGCAATTTCTTTCCCATTTGGACTTCCATTCTTCAGGAGCCATAATAAAGCAGGAACAGCATCAGCACTTTCAACACATTCACGTATGTCTTCACTGTGGCTGCATAGGTTCCTAAGAATTGTAGCTGAGTCCTCCTTAGCTCTAACTGACCCTGTCTCTAGAATTTGAACAAGTGGAGGTATGCCGCCAGCAGCAGTGATAGCCCATTTACTTTCATCATTCTCATTAGATAGAAGGCAAAGCAATGCAACTGCACATTCTTGCTGTTGTTCTGAAGAAAGCCCGAGAAGAGAAATCAAAAGTTGAACTCCCTCCCGACCTTGAAGCCCCCGCCATAAACTACTTTCGTCGTTGCAAAGTGTGAGAAGAGCTCTTACAAGCTCATCCTGGACTTCGTTGGTAGCCATTGTTATCAACCCAACCAGTAAACGTTTTGCATCAGAGTTTTCAAGTTTGACTGACAGTATGGAATTTCCATACAAACTAGCCAGGGCTTCTATAGTACGCTCCTGGACAAGAAGTTGTTGTGAGCGAGGTTTGAACTGCTTAATCAAAGTCTGCTCCACAGCAACAGGATCTGAAGCCCTTGTAGATTTTGCTTTATCATCATATATCATAAGAGCTGAAGCCAGAGCACCAAGTGTATCAGCAGCCTGGGCAGGTGAAGTGCATGATTCAAGGCTTTCACCCAGGCTTGAGATCACATATGACAAACCACCAGAAATGTTGGCAAGAGCGCACATTGCATTCTCCTGCAATGCTTGGGCATCCTCACCTTGCATGAACTCTTTTGAAGGAGCTATAGTGGCATTAATCAAAACAGGGATACCACTTGAATTAGCAATCTCACGCCTTGCTTCTTTGGATTGTGCAGAGAGAGACTTAAGAGCTCCTGCAGCTTCTGCTCTAACAGAAGCTTCATTACCAGACCCCAATAGCTTTAGAAGTTGCTTTGTAGCCTCTGCGGCCAACACTTTAGAACAAACAGATGCATCCTCCATCATCATGCATGCAAGAAGAAAACACACATTCGCTTGAGTGCTTGGCTGTCCTGTTGTAAGCAGCTTCACAAGTATATCAACACCTCCAGCTTGTACTGTTGCAAACCAAAACCCCTCAGTGCTGCTACAGAGGTTCTTCAGTGCTCCAGTTAATAAGTTATCGACTAAGTTTCCAGATTTATGCCTTTCTTTGAGTTGCCCCCAGAGCGCTGGTACAACGCCTTCAGTTGAAAATATTTTTGATCCAACATGATCTCTAGCACCACCCTGAGAAACAGCATAAATAGTCTTGGCAGCTGCAATTTGACCTTCAACTGAGCTGGACTTGAGAAGACCAAGCAACGGAGGAATGCATCCCCCAAGTAGAACTTTTACCCTAAGTTCATTCTCCTTGCAGAGGGAACCTAGAACAGTAGCAGCCTGAATCTTCACTCCAATTGATCCTGATCGAAGAAGAGAAACAAGTACTGGAACAGCTTGAGAGTGAGACCCAACAGCACTAAAAGCATTTTCATGTGTATCAATAAGCTCAAGCAACTGCCTCAGGGAATATTCCTTCTCTTGAACAGATGAAGAACTCTTCCGCAGCTGCTCAATGCATTGGGCAACACTTGCTAAGGTTCCATCTGGATCCTCCATGCTACTAGTACGATCTCTGCAAGGAATTGGAGGGTATGTCAAATAAAAATGAGTATTAGTATCTAATACTATTTTCCTGAAATCAAGAACTAAGGTAAGAATTACTAAAATAATATAAATGCACAGTTAAGGTATGATTCCGGCCCTAGAAGAAATGTTGGGAGGTCAGTACATAGGGCACAAGGACAGACGTAAGATAGCCTTTAGTTCCAAAATAAACTCAACTTATACAAAACAATAAGGACTGCCTATTACTCCAAACCAAATATAACTCTAAGTGGAAATCATAGATTATAAGAGTATTGGAGTTAATATTATCTGGTATGCTTGAGGTTTTATTTAGTCGGCATGAAGAGGTAACATCCCTTGGCTGCATTCATAAAATATTCCCACATTATAATAGCATGGATAATCACTAATCAGCTTTTCATGAAGGAGGCATTCATGAATGGACTGATATAAGCTACAGAAATCCAGCCAAGCACACTTGTCATGTATCTCATGATAACATTGTTTCACATCTTGGACACATGCTATAAGTAGAATGTTATTACAGCATGTCTCAAGTTCACACACCCAAAAATAAAGTGAAACAAGATAAATTAAAATCTAAGTTGTAGCAGTTGAGTAAGTGGTATATATGATTACAAATTATGGCTTGTGACCAAAAAGGGTTACTTCAGTTAAATGAATTAATTGTGGAGTTACCTTAAACTCATCTTCATATGTGGAGTTTGGGGCTCTGTATCTTGAAGTTTTGTTTCTACATTTTTATCCTGCAATGATTAGAATAGTTAAAGGAAATACCAGTAAGTTGGTAAATATTCAAAATAATTGATGACACCGACAATTGAAAGAAAATATCCACTTACAGATTAGCTCCTGTTAGATAATATATTTAGTTGTTAAGATGGTGATATGGGGTTTGAACTATTCAAATAGGATCTTGTATAATCTTGTAAGTAGTTAGAGCTAATCCTATAAATACCTCCTATGTACAGCATACAAATCATGGATACCAATGATGGATTTAGAAGATAACTAGAGAGAAGATATTTTTTAAGAGCCTATCAGTTATTAGCAATTAAGTTGTCCGCAAGAAAGGCTGAAGGGGTTGGAGTCCAGAGTCCTTAGCCCTGAGATATCTCCTTTTAGAAGAGAGACTTGTAAATCTGGGTTAATGCTCAATGGCCATATAGCATACTACAACTTGGTAAAAAAGAAGCATATGATCTTTTTGAAATGCATCCAGAAAAAGATTGGCCTGAGTAATATTTAAGCTTCAATGAAAAACTCGTCAGAGATGTGTTGCCCATATACATGCAGAGTAATCTTTAGGTTATATGGAAAGTAATCAGTAGCATTATTGGGAATATTATTTTGGAAGGAATATATAGGATTTGACTTGACGATAGAGTATATCATTTCCCATTTCCTCCCAAGAAAATCCTAGAATCGGTCACTCATCTCTGGCCGCAACATGTTATCAATACGAAGCCTGTGGTGTATTTGATATGTAGTTGGAATTTATCTGTACAAGGACTTTCAACTTCAGTTAACTAATCGCAGATGTTTACTTGAGTTAGTATATCATTTACACATGAAGATTTTTCCTTTTAGCTTGAACCACTTCATCATAACTGTTTTAGCAATATTACCAAGTTTAGATGTCAATGCAAATCTATGAGACCACACCCGTGAAACATATGCCAATGCTCTGTTCGGAACTGTTATAAGAACTTCATAGATACACTCAGTACAGTACATTCCCGAGGAATTGGTTCCAGATACATTCAGAACTCTTGCAGCTGTCTAAAGCAGAAACCCAGTATCAAATTCACCCTGTACTTAAAGAGCAATGTGGATTGTACTCTACACTAACAACTTAACGTACCCATGCCGAACAGAAGTTTAAACAACAATTGGGGCAAAAGAGAGTGAATGCATCCCGTACTTACTAGTTACTTCCCTTAAAAGTCTACGAGTATACAACACCTCATCCATGTATATAGTATAGCGATCCTATGCTCAAATTATGGTTAGTTCAGGTTATAACTTGCAAACACATCTTTATGAGGAGAAAAAAATTAATCCACGTGAGTAGAGAAAGGGAAGTACAATAGTATTGCTGCCATTGTTTGCAGGAGACCTCCAATCCAGTGTCGCTGCCATTTTGCTTCACTTTAAGATTCTCTGGACAAAACCAATCCAGATACTAGCCCTTGTCCAGAACTGCTTCAGAGACACTGTTAAAACATCAAAGCCTCCTGCCAAACAACAAATTTAGAACCATAAATATGCAGGATTCACTAAATTGCCCAGAATCACAAGTAAATCAATCAAATTAAATCTCATTCAAGACAATTAAAGGCCATCATGTCTATCAAATCAAACCTCATTAATCCTACAAATCTATAGACAACCATAAATTGAATTTCCTCATCCATTCCACTACCACACTACAGGTCAATCACTTTGTCTATCTCATTACATTTCCAAAAAAAAAACTGATTGTTCCATCTACAAGTAAAGTTCGAATTTCGGACTAATTTCATTACCTGAGAAGCCAACAAATCAAATTCTAATGGCCATTTCATTTGGATACTGAAAGAAACGAAGAGACACGAAAACGATTCATTTCCAGAAAAATCTTCCCTCCGACTCAATTCACAGCAGCCAAACAGAAATCAGTCCAAATCAAGTCAAAAAGAGCAAGAACCAGATCGAAATTGAGCAACAACAAAGAAGAAAACAGCAGATCGAATCTCAGAAGAACCAAGAATCCACAATTTCACAGCTTTGGGTGCTCAAAAAAGCAGGCGAAAATCGAGAAAAACCACCACAACAAATCAGCTGAAAATCAGAACAATGAAAGAGAATCACACGAGATTGTAGCCACCGAATCGACCAATCTTCATCAATGCAAATAGATTTGAAGCTGACCTTCGGAGACTGAGACTGGGAAATGTTGAACCTTCCTTCGTAAATCCGATTCATCGATTCGCAGAAGATAGAGAAATGAGAGAAGAAAAAAAAGAGAGGAGAAAATAGAAAAAATAAATAAATTATTTTTGTCTCAAAAACAAATAAATAAATTATTTTATGGAAAATATATATATGATTTTTAATTCGTTCACACTGAAACGAGTGAGTGTAATGTTTGTGTTGTTGTCTCCTGACTAACACCGACAATTTGAAGCCGACAACTTCACGGCTTGGCTTCTTCTTTACGGCTACGCTTGTTTTTTTCCTACTATGTATGATATGTGAAGCATTCGGGTGAGATCGAGTAAAGGTGTAAAAATCAATATGGAAGCGCCATGTAATAAAGAGACTGGACTATATACTATACCTTATAAATAAATTTGTTGAAAAGTGGTGTGATGAGGGACTAGGGAGACGCAAAATTGAAAATAAATTTCCTACACCATGTGACGCGCATCTAACAGTTTTTACAATGCTCACGATTTGGTGAGGTTCTCACTGAATTCTCCCTCCCTCTTATATTATACCGGGATAATTATGCCAATTTTTGTTAACTCTCATTGATTGAAAATACACATTTTCACACCTTTTAAACTATCTAAAGTTTCACTCCGTTAAATTTCTTGAAAATTTTGCTTTTAAAATGACGAATATACCCTTTATAATTTTTTATAAAAATATTACTTTCAACTTTCTAGGAACATTTTTTTTTCAAAATGAAGAATAGAAAACTGATTTTATTAAAAAACTTATTTTCAGAAAAAAATTATTAAAATAAGTTTTTTAAGTTACTTATTTCATAAAATTATTTTTAAGAAAATAAGTTAAATAATATATATTTTAATTTTTTCAAACATGGTATTTTATTATTCAAAAAAATAGTAGGATTTTTAAAAAGGGTAACGGGTAAAACCCTAGATAACTTAAAAGGTACAGAAAACACATTTTTAATCCATGAAAATTAAGTAAAAATTGCATATATCGAAAAAGATATGAGTGAAATTCAATATTAGATACAATTTAATAGTTCTTTTTAAAAAATATTTATATAAAGGTTGGTATATATTATTTTCTTGTAAAATGGATGACACCTTGGCCGTTTATTGCGCCAGATAAAGATATTATTAATTAATTTCTAAAATAATTTGTATTGTTTTGATTCAATAAAATGGAAAAAGAATAAAAAGAAGCACAGCTGAAAGTTGAGCCGAGCCAACGATCAAATTATTAGCATGATAAATATTATGTGTGTATTTTTAATTGCAAAAAGAGGAAAATAAAAAGCACGTGGACAGTAACGTACACCTTAGTATGATTACCATAAATTGTGCAATTATTTATTTCTTAACTATTAAAATAAGGCTTGAATAAAATTACCCACTTAATTGAAATTTTTAATACATAACTTTGTACCCTCCAAATATTATATACGGGGCTATTTTACATTTCAAGTCCATTCTCATCATGCATCATGGATGACAAAATGATTTGATGCATTTATTCAATTAAAATATGGTTGGGGCAAATTTATATTGGGACGGGGCGTGACAAGAAATTCCCGTCTCCAAGTAAGAAGGGGCTAGCCGGCTAAGTGTTAATTCTCAATATATTTAAAAATATTATTTTAATTACGGTAATAATTTTAATAACATTTTGAATTGGAATAGGAGAAATTGAAAAAACAAACTCAAATGTTTTTCGAAACTATCTTATTGTCACCCGTAATTTAACGAATCATAGTTATACTTGGTTGGTTGTAATCACGTGCAAACCGAACCAAGTCGTGTGAATCGTATGAACATAATTTTTTATTCCAACTCTCGTTGAATCACTTCCTTGACATAATTCATTTATTTTATTTTATAGAAATATATTGGTTCTCCACTCCTCACTAGGTCAGAAAAAGCTTCATTGGACCACTGCGCCAAATACAATTTCACAGAAAAAATAGTGAAGAGAATATAATATTCACTATTATATATATATATATATATAAATGTTTTATTTGTGATAAATAATTATTGATTTAAATCTATTATGCACTTGACGTGCGAAAGTCATTTAATGAAAAGGCGGTCCAAATAGAGAGCCCTGCTCTTATGGGCCCTTAAGTCATTTGAATTAAAGCCCATATCCAATAATCCTAAACTCACCGTTTAATCCTCCAAATCCTTTTTCCTTCTTGTCCAGTCCAGTCCAGTCCCAAACACAAACCTACAGTAACCTATAAAACCCTAAATTTCCCATTCCGGCGACGACCATCGGAGCTTTCTTCACTGCCTGAGCATGGGACACAACAAGCAACGTCGCTTCAAGAACAATCACCACCCCAATCGTGGAGCCCAATCCAGTCGATCCAATGAACTCCAGAGGTGATTCAGTTCTCAAGCTCGATGTTAGGAGCTTTCATTTTCAGTCTTTTTTACTGGTTATTGTTCTCGATTCTCACTATGTTCCATGTTATCGTATCCAGAGAGGACGAGTCTCTTCCGTCGGATCAAGGTGTGTCTGCTCTTATAAATTTATCTATCCATCAACAAAAATGGAAGATTTTCCATTATGTTTGGGTTATGGATGATGGGTTCTTAGCACAAGTGCATATTATATTTCAATTTACCTTATAAATGAGTGATGATATGTGATGTATGATCTCGCAGCCATAATTGGTGGCTTGGTACAGTGAATATTATTTTGTTTGTTGTTGCAGAGGTTGTGTAGGTAGCTATTTTGGGATGGAGAGTTATTTTATATCTACGTATTAACTGGGTTTTTATGTGATTGATGATTTTCTTAACTGGTTATGGGGTTGGTTCTTATATTTGTACAGGGATTGAAGAGGAGCAGCCAGCAGTTCCAAAAATTAATCTTGCCATGTGGGTATGCATCTTCTTGATGACAGATACTTGAGAAACTCTTTTATTAAGTTTACATCAAACAAATAGCACAGCCTTATAGTTCATTTATGTATATCGCATTGCATGCTTGTATCGGTTGGTTGGAGAGAACATTCTCTGTCTATTTATTTAGCGTTGAATGCTATCCCGGTCACTATGTATGAAGTCGTAGTATGGATGGTTTCATTTCTTGTGAACTCTGATGGTTTTATTTTATCCCTAAGACATGGAGAAGTAATACACCATTATTTATTTGGGTTCTGATCTGGTTTTTGATTGATACCCATAATGAGCATTCTTAATTCTGCAGTTTTATAAACATACTTGTACTGTGTTTTTTTCATCTAGGATTTTGGCCAATGTGATGCAAAAAGGTGCACAGGGCGCAAGCTAGCAAGATTTGGCTTGTTGAAAGAACGTATTTTTTTCATTCCATGTTCTTTCTACACCTTGGTAAACTTGCTTCTTATTTAAATGTTTTTTTCTGGCTGACAGTTGATTGTGTCATGCAGGAGTTGCGCGTGACTAATGGTTTTGGTGGCGTTGTTTTAAGGTGCTCACCTATGTAGTTTTTGTTTTGCCTGGACATGCTTGTGTAAAAAAAAATCTCGGTTGATGCTTTTTATGTTGTATGATTGGATTCGTATGCATCAATTTGATTATTTGGGATACAATATGGTTGCTTCTATATGCTCCTTAGATTTTTGCATAACCATGATCGCTGGATTGAAACTCTCTTAATATGATTGTCTGCAATATGTATGAGTTCAAATAGACTAGTTGATCAATAAATCGTCATCCTGCAACAGATTTTCAGTGTTAAACATTGCAAACTCTAAATATTGATAGTAATCTATGCACATGGATATGGCTATGCTTGTGTCTGTTATCAGTATATGAAATGAAATTCATTGTTCCTATCTGTGGTAATGCTAATTTGCAGAGGAAAGGTTTATAATAGCAGTGGAGTCATAAATTAGGATAAGTGAATTTCTTGACAAAAGTAGACACCCATTCTTTTCTTTCCCTTCATTATAAGCTATGACTTTGTTTTTGGCATAGCAAATCTTCAATAGTGATCAGCTACAAATCTTTGGTTGATCGGTTTTTTATTGGTGCCACATGATGTGGATGAGTGAGCATTGTAATTTCGGTTCTATTATACTGCTATGTACACGTATTGACACATTCGTTTTAATACTTGTACTCATATTTTGGCAGTCCGGTTGGAACTCAATGTGTCTCACAAGAAGATAACAGTTTAATGAAGAAGAAAGGGTTAGCTGTTGTTGATTGCTCATGGGCACGTTTAGGTGATGTGCCCTTTGTGAAGTTACGTTGTGGTGCTCCTCGTCTGTGTATGAACTTCAACCCTTCAAACTATTTACTTGCTGAATTTTTATAGCTCCATTCAGGCACGAAAAAAAATTCTTATGCTATCCATTTCACTGTGTCATGAAAGTCCCGAATTCTCCCCGAGAACTTGGTAAAATCGAGTTGACAGAGATTTAAAACTCGTTCTCGGTAGTTCAATTTTACGGAGTTCTTACTAGGTTAAAGTTGGTCAGATTTTATTTTTATATATTACGTATGCTTTGAAACCTGTTTAATTTGTGCTTTTGTTTTAACTTATAAAGTTGTTTGAAATTATCTTATTTTACTAAAATATTGTAATTTTTTACTTTCATGTGAATTATATATGTATATCTAATATTTATATAATACAAAACGAGTTTTGCTGAATTCTCCCCGAGTTCACAAGACTCCTTATTTTGTCTCGCCGAGTTCTTCTCAATTCCAAGTTTTAGAACCTTGCTAGTTTAGCTCGCAAGTGTGTCGTGCTTATCTTCTTAGTGGTGCTTGTCTCTCTTTTTGTTACCTTCTTTTACAAATTATTGTTATATGTTAGTTATTTGTGTTTTTACGTTTATAATGAATCTCAAATTCTTTATGGATTTGGAAATATGAATATATAATCTTGTTTGAGCCTTATTTGATTCCTGTGAGAACATGGAAAGCTTGCATATATCCCGAGTTGTGTTAACGTATTGTCACTCCCACACCTCTTTAGATTTAATCAAGTACTTGGAATTGCAGTGCCTTGGCTAGTAGCAGCAAATCCAGTAAATTATGGTCGACCATGTGAGCTATCTTGTGTAGAGGCATTGTCTGCAGCATTAATAATATGGTATGAAAAATGATATACCTTCTTGCTGTTTTTTAGACAAGTAACTTTTCATTGTGTAAGGCTTTTGTTGACCAGGATCTTATTTAATGATCTACCTATTATATATATACTCCATTTGAATACATGCTTGTGTGCTAATCATATAATGCACACATCTTTCATATTCATATTCATATTCATATTATTCATATTATTATTTACTAATTACGGGTAATATTGGGTTACTGGGAAAAGATGGGATTTTCTATTAATAATTTTTCACAATGTACCAAATCCAATGGAATCGTTCAGGGTCTGATAGTATGGTAGCAACTTCTTATGATGGAGTGAATTTTCAATTGTTTCACCTTTCTCTTTTATGTTTCAACAGTGGGGAAGAAGAAACAGGACATTTGATACTGAGCAAGTTTAAATGGGGTCATGCTTTCCTCTCTCTTAATAGGTATTTTTTTTAATGTCTTTTTATTGGAAGTATTTCATATGAAATTGCATTTTGTTTGCTGGGTGAAAAAAGTTAGCGATTTGCAACCCTATTGGGGCTTTTGAATCTCTATTTGGAGGGGTGGCGGTGGAAGAAAAAACTAAGTAACAGAATTTCCATTTTTTTATCAACAAAAGGATAATACTTTATTAGTTTATTTATAGAATTGGAATATATTCAGTTGAAAGGAACAGAAAGTATACGATTTTCCTTACTTGACAATAAAATCGCATTACTGCAATCACCTTCTTCTCATTCCATCAATGTAATTTATATTCACACATCACTTTTATTACTCATACTGCTGCTTTGACTGCTTAAACATCCAATCAATCCAGAGAACTCCTAAAGCAATACTCTAAATGCGGAAGCAGTACTGATATTATTTCTGTTCAAAATACTTGGCTTTCTCAACAACGCCAAGTTCCTAAATCTCTCGGAGATGTGGAAGGTATGTTCCAGCTATCCAAAACATTTTCCTTCATCTGTCCATATATGGCCTTATTTATAGTTCATCTTTTAAGTGTTCGATGAAGAGAAAGTGGTGTTTATTCCAGATATATACATTTTGTTTCATAAAATGAAAAGATGATATGCTTCTGAAGTTTATCTACGTATAGCAATTTAAATTACACGGATATAATTCTAACCGAAACCAATGGTGTTGTAGAATCAAATAATGCATCTTCAAGTAAGGGTGAGGGATCTTCATATGACTCTGATGACGGGCTTCCTCCACTCGAGAAGAACATGAATCATTTGAACTTGGAGGGAAGCGACGACGACGACGATGATGATGGATCTTCATGTGACTCGGATGGCGGGCTTCCTCCACTTGAGAAGAACACAAACCACTTGAATTTGCGGGGAAGTGACGATGATGAAAGTGAATAGCACTCAGTTTTTGGCATGAAACAGTTAGATGTGGAAGCAGTGTGGATTGGCCACCTCAGGAACATGTCATATACGATACCTTGAAAGCAACCCATAAATTGTGTACCCATTTCTTTATAGCTTAACTTATTTTGAGTCGATCTTACATATTAGTGCTTAGTTTCTGCCAGTGTGCTACTTGCTAGTTAATGTGATGATTGATGATTATAAAAAACGGAACATTTTACTATAAACTGGCAGTTTGATCCATAATCACATGCTTACCTTAATGTTGGATGATTGATAATTATGCTACAGCCTTTTTTACTAAAATTTTATTCAACTACAACATGTTTAAATAATAGATAGTTGATGAATCAATTAGTGGATTTGGAAGGTTATGTTTCCTATATTCACCTCACCTCACCCGTCCATCGTGACACGAAAGCTCAAACACGAGAAAACATACTTCACTTTGCCCATTCAACTGAGCACGTGATATCATATAAAATTGAGTTATATATATCGGTTCAGACTTTGAACTAAACGGTTGAAAGCCAACTTTGACTCAACTTGGGGCTGTTTTGAGCAACTTCACTTGGGCTGCACCTAACTTGACCAACTCCAATCAGCACAAACTTCCTTGCTCTGTAGTTGTACATAATCTACATCTTTATGAATATAGTTGTGCAATAGAGCTAGAAGGAATGTTTTGGACATTTTCGTAAACTCAACTGGTCTAAGAGACTTAGTTTATGGACCAAAATGTGTGCATATTTTTTCAATTCAAAAAAATCAGAACTCTCTCATTCACTCGGTCAGCTCTGTTCGGTTCTGAATTTCACACATTCATCTTCTTCCTCCGATTTCGCTTCCATGGCCAAAACCTTCTCCGCTAGGGTTTGATAGCATTCTTGTTCACGAGAAATGGCCTCTAATCAATTGCTTCCGGTATCGGAACCTCCACCAGCTGGTGAAGATAGAGAGAAGCTTCCGAGATCCGATGACAAGCTCTTCAAAGGCTCCGCCATGACCAAGAGAGGAGCTTATGCTGCAATCTCCTACATGTCTTCTGCTGGTACTGTATCTCCAACCACTATCTCCTCTATCGTCGCTTCTGTTTGGCAGATTGTTGATCGTGGATTCGAGAAAAGCGACATAATATTTGTTTGGAATGTTTGTGTGTTTCTATTGTTTGCTATTCTGTTTCTTGTTGTTGATTTGCTTGGATTGAATTTGTTTTCTGGATTTCAGTCAACACACTGTTAATTTGTTCGTTATTGATCTTGGTGATATTTTATGGAATGTAAGGTTTGTGTTTATCAGTTTCCAATTAGTGTTTAGTATTGAAGAATTTGTGAGTTGCTAATGTTGATGATGCTAAATGTTTTTGGAGCTGAAGACGGTTGAAAGTGTCCATGTATAATTGTATATATGTACTTAGAGTTAGGTTATGTTTCCAATTAGTGTTTAGTATTGAAAAATTTGTGAGTTGCTGCTTGTTGGTATTATTGGTATTCTGCAGTTTTGATGTTGAGTTGCTAATGTTGATGATGCCAAGTGTTTTTGGAGCTGAAGACAGTTGAAAGTATCTATGTACATGTGTACTTAGAGTTAGGTTATTCATTTTCATTTTCTTGTGCTTTTCGTTTATGAATAAACTAGAGTGGTTCATTAGTATAAGTTATTTTCATAACTGGTTAGAGACTAATTGTGGTTTCTTAAGGCTCATTTATAAAATACCATGGCTAATGGCATTTATCATTTATCTATTGTCATCGCCTAACAAGCTAGGATGTAGAATAATATAGGTCAACTAAATTGGAGTGTGTATAGTGGACATTTTTCTGCAGTTTTCGAGTTTTGCCTAACAGAAATTTAATGTGGTGCACAGATATTATATATCACCTGCTTCAAGTATATAACTTTCGTATTGTGGTCTTTAGATATTTATGCTTACACTTTCACACTTTTTCACTGATGCTCCTGAAAACCATGAACTCTGATGAGTGATTATATTATGTCAGACGTATTCTCAGAAAAAAAATGGTTAAGAACTTAGGGTAAAGATACTAGCTTGAGCAATTGTTTGGCATAAGTGGATGTCATCAACTTCTCGTTGAAGTCATATATTGTTTATCCATCTCCTGGATATATAGTAAATGAATTTCTGTTACAGTTAGTCTGTTTCTCCATTGAAACTAAATGTAAGCAAGTTTTAACAAATATCTGAGAGGTTTATTTGGTGGAAAGTCTTGAAGGGTTTCTATAATGTGTCTTTTCCTTACTCACAAGCATTCCTCTCCCCTACTACTTCTCCTCATGTGATAAGTAAAAAGAGAAAAAGAGCAAGAAGATGAAATCTAAAGAGAGTGAGAAGTAACTTCCACAATTTTCGCTGTAACTTATTCTAATCTGTTTTGCAGTACTCCTGATATTGTTCAACAAAGCAGCCCTTTCTTCTTACAAATTTCCGAGTGCAAATGTTGTTACACTCTTTCAGGTAATCCCTTGTGTAGTATTGCTGTAACCCATTTGTCAACACTTGAGGTCAAGTAAATGGCCCAGTTTCAAGCTTTTTAACTGGTGTAAAGTTCTTATAATATCAGATCAAAGAGTACAACATATTTTTAAAGCTTTGCTTGTTTAGAATTCTGAAGTGACATAAAGCATTAGCACAGCCTTCAAACATCTTTCTTGATTTATTATGAAGTCGTTGGGCTGACATCCTTCTATCCCTCCATTTCTACAGAAATATTTCAATACAGCATTGCCTTTATTGGAGTTTAAATTAACCATACAAAGCAACATAAGTGTTTTTGTGGCAAACCTGATTTAAATCATCTGGGATTTGTTTTGCTTTGGCATCAATTGATACATGGCTACATTAGTATGCATTTCTGTGCATATAAACTACACTCTCTTATAAATGTGTTATGAGATTTGCAACAACAAAAAATTATATAGAATCTATCTTGTTTATACTTCAGATGATATGTTCATGCTCTTTGCTCTATTCAATGAGGCGCCGGAAGATTATTACTTTTACGTCTGGTGAATCTGTTTCTGATAGTTCCAGATCTCTTGTACCATTGAAAACACTATATCATACCCTTCCTCTCTCAATAGCCTATTTGTTTTACATGGTACACTTTTCAACTTATGATCTTGAATACATTTCTTCACTTGATTACTTTTTATGTATTCTAATTTCGAAGTAGTATTTGTGCATTTTCTCTGTTTCTCCTTGAAAGCTAGTCTCTATGGAGTCCGTTCGTGGAGTAAATGTTCCCATGTATACTACTCTTAGGCGAACTACGGTGGTTTTTACAATGATTGTGGAGTATATTCTAGTGGGGCAGAAGTACACAAATAATATTGTTGGAAGGTAATGGACCTCTCCATAACTGCTGCATGTTGTGGAGTGTGGTGTTGTTGATTATCTAAAGAGATGAGATTGCATATCTGTTCTTTTGAATTCAAATACACCCATGATTTTCTTTTATACCAAGCCTATATAATTTCTATTTCTTTTAACTTCATCACTCAATTTTCAATTTCCTAAATTTTTCTTATTAGGAGTTTTAGTGGTTTTATGTTGTGGGCCTGCTGAATACTAATTGAGCAGGAGTAGTGGTTCTTATCTTCTTGGTATTGAGTTACAATGGGATTACATTTGCATATTCCAAAGACAATTATAGTTGGATTTGACTTGCAACCCCTATTCCTTTGTTCCAACAAAATCTATTTGAATCTTTGTAATTCCATCATTTGAAACTAATAAAGATTCATGTCTCAGTCAATGTTAAATTCACCTGCTGTGGGCGTCATGTCCAACTGGCCTGAGGTTTCTGATGCTGTAGGTTTATTTTATTTTCTTGTCAATTTTCTGTATTTTCCGTGATTCATCTTTGCCGTGACATAATTTCCTGTGAGTTACAGAGCTCTATTTTTGTTCTATGTAACCAAGATCCAACCTTCAACCAATGCCCGCCATATATCTTGTATACTTGTTTATTGCACATCAGCCTTTCAATATTATCATTGTCAATTTGTTTGGATTTTATCCTGCTTGCATATGGTTACCTAGTCGTAAAACACAAGTTGATGATGTATAAAATCATATAGTTTGTCTGTGGAAGTAGCTGTAAAATATTTTACAGAGATGGCTATTGTCCTAATTTTCTCTTAAGGGTGTTCTCAGTGTTGGATTGATTGTTCTTGGAGCATTTATAGCGGGGGCTCGGGATTTGGCATTCGACTTCTATGGCTATTCAGTTGTCTTCCTAGCTAACATTACCACAGCAATATATTTGGCAACCATAGCACGCATTGGTAATTTGACAACCTTTTCCATTTTGAAAATCTCTTCAATGTCATCTATCTATTTTGGTAGATAGTTACTTATATTTTTCTTTTGTCAGGGAAATCCAGTGGCCTTAATAGTTTTGGTCTTATGTGGTGTAATGGTAATTTACAAGCAGTGACTTGGTTAATGCTTTTAAATTTCCTTGTACAGTTAAAATGACGGGGGTGTTTCAGATCCAATACAACATAATTATATTGCTTTTCTTATTATAGGAATATTATGCTTGCCAATTCTGCTGTTCTGGACCTTCATTTCCGGTGACTTGGAGAAGACAATGAATTTTCCTTACCTGTTTTATCCTGGTTTCCTGGTATTTCCTGTTCTATTAAGGCTCTTTCCATCTCTGTTTGTGTGGGTTTCCTGTTCACTTGCATACCGGTATCATTTAGTCAACGGTGCTTGTAGCTTATAGTTGATTTGAAACTATGGCTCATGCTTTACGGGCCTTTAATTACAAATGTAAAGTTTAGTGCATTAATGTAGCATTTGTGATTGGCACTCGATGTCTTATATCTTCTGCAAATTTATTTGGCTATTTACAAGTAAAAAATGTGCAAAATTGCGGCACACTTAATTTTTAACCTTGCCCTCTCTCGCCGTAAGAGTTATTTACAGTCTTCTTGTTGCTAACTTACTGTACAATTAATGATCTCTAATTTCATTTGTAGGCTTGACATGTTATTTACCTCCTGTTTCATGGCAGGCTGTGTTGCTGCTTTCCTGTACACTGGCTTTCTTTTTGAATTACAGTATATTCCTGAATACAACTCTTAATTCAGCACTTACTCAAACAATTTGTGGTAATTTGAAGGTTTGTATCTTATAAGCACCTACACAAGCGACGTTGTATTTTCTTTTTTATGTTCGTTTCATTAACATCACAATTTCATGCCTCGAGATAATTTTAGGCTGCGTTCATGTTTCTGGATTTGCTTGTTTCAGGACTTCGTGACTATCGGGCTTGGTTGGGTTGTTTTTGGCGGGCTACCATTTGATTTCGTGAGTCCGGACCCTTCATCCGAATGCCACAAGTTCTTGTTTTTGTCATTACTGTTTTTTTCTTCTCCCATATACTTCAGTTGTGACATAACCTGATATCTTGTACCTGCAGTTGAATGTCGTTGGGCAATTTCTTGGTTTTCTGGGCTCTGGTTTGTATGCCTACTTTAAGCTCATAGGGAAGTAGCACTTGACACTTTCACGCATGTCATTGGAGGTAATTGGCTGATCCTATCATTTTCATCTCCAAACGAAATTAGGAAGTCGAGCTATACTGGAAGAAGATTGACAGATTTTTTGTTACAAGGAATTGTAAGGTTCATTGTCTTTTCTCTAATCTTGTAGAGGGTATTAGTGTTGATATACATACACATGCTCCCAAATTTAATAAGAACAGTGAATATTCTCTTCTCGTAGATATATTTAGAGGTCTGTATATCAATCTGCTATGCGTGTTCATTGTTGATCAATTTTAGTCTATATTTGATTCATGTCATGTGCTCGACTCATTTCCCGCTTGAACTGGTTTTGGACATTTTATTGGAACCATAGAAGATTTATGCAAGCTAACAACTTCATTAGTGATAAGGGAGGGCAAAGATCCCCGTATCCCACGGAGACCCGGTGTAACCAATCTGACGGGATAGGATCTTGTTGTAATTCAACATAGTGGTAAAAGACCATGAACCCCATGAGGACCCAATACCTGCTTCGTTGACATCTGTACGTTGTGTTATGACATTCTTTTCATCAGCAATTAAAAGCTAATATTAAAGAAAAGAGCAACAATTTCCAAGACGAGAAAAGATAATTCTAAAGATAATACAATGAAAGTGAACGCAAGAAAATGAAGAATACAAAAAAAAACTAAGAAACGTCCTTAGAGGGATGCTGCATTATCCTCCTGAATCTGCTGGTTGGAATGGATGATATCCTCATCATTGTTTTGGAATGTAAAATCCAAGGATTCACAGATTCTAGCGGTTGAAACGGGGTCGGGGGGAGAGGGCGGATGCTGGAACCCTCTTTGATAGAAGAATTGATCGGAAGCTCGAAAATGGACCCAGATCGGATAGAGAGCTTATCATGTTTCTTCCGATCCTTGGAGCGAGGAGAGAGGCAACGGCGATAAACCAAAGAAGCCAATGGATGAAAAACATCCAACGATGGCGCCTTCTAGTTTTAACTTTGGGCTTCAAGAAAATAGGAGCCCAAACCATGGGTTATACATGGCACCCATCATTCACTGAAAGTGGCTCGTAAACATAACTGACTCTATTTATCAGTTACCTCTCATTTTGTACAGAAGAAAATGCAGACAATTTGAGATATAGCAAAGACAGAATAAGCTTTGGGAACCATCTTCACCAACAGGAAAATTTTTGTTCCCACCGAATGGATAAGTTAAGAGTAAAACCGAGCCAGGTGATTCAGCTTTTGATATTCTTTGGAATAATATAGAATCACATTGGTACAAAGATAGGTGAAAAAGAACGTAATAGCAGGCACACAAATCATACCTTCTCATGCCAAATCTCTACCAAGTTCATATTGAATTTGTCAATACATCAAATCAAAATCTATAACACATAGTGTAAACGTGTATGTGGCAGATTATAATGAATATCAGTTCATATGGAAACAATGAACAAAGTTTTTCATCTCCTAAAGCTTAATGCTAATGAGATTAGTACTACTACAACAAAGGAATGAATAGAATTTTCTGCCAAGCGATGAGACGAGAAAGAAAATCAGTTGTATATACACAAAATTAGGTCATTGACTCACGAGCACGTACCTCTACGAATTTGTGACAACGCCAGCTTCCTTCAGAAGCTTCTCGGACAGAGCAGACAGCCGGATAACTTCTGTTTTCACTCGAGTGAAACACTCGTTGTCCTCGGTCAAACTTGCTGTAGGATCACATCCGTTTTCTGGGAAGTTGCTGGTATCAGTATCACTCTCCATGCTCAAGCTTACTTTATCCAACAGTTCACGACTCATATCCGTGATTTTGTGAAGAGCACTTGTTGCAGCTTCAGCTTCTAGCTGAGCTGCCTCGAGCTGGAGTTTCTCGATTGCCATGTCCCCGATGCTTTTCTCGCCAATTCTATCTTGTGTCAAGCAATAAGGGTTTTTAAGATCGTTAGCATCTTCGGCCATCTCTTTCTTCATCTTTGTAAGTTGATCTTCCCTGGCATCTAATCTACCAAGAACTGTCTTCAGCGCCTCTTCTTTGATTGCGAGTGCCCTCTGTGAAGCTAAGACTTCCATCTCTTTTGCTCTCAAATTCTCTTTAGTCAGCTCTAGTTCTGACTCTAGCTGTTGTATTCTGTGATCCTTCCGTCTCCTTAACGGTTGATGCACCAACTCACTTTCTGTCACGGGAATTGATCTAGATGCATCGAACTCATCATTCCTAACGGAAGTAACCAGTTTGCTCGTGAGATCAACAATCCGCAATACAACTGTTTCGGTTTCAGAAACTTTCAGCTTGGTGCTGGTCAACTCATCTTGCATCACCTGAACACGCTCGTCTTTCTCCTTTAGTGTAGTAGTTGCTTGAATAAGCTGCTCTTCCCTGTTGGTCATAAGTTTCTTCAGCTCCACAACCTCTTGGTTTACTTCTTCCAGCATTTCTCTTGTATTCAATAGCTCCAACTCCTTCTCCTCCAAAATTAGCTTGATAGTAGTTTGCTCAGATTTCAAACGCTGGATCTCTAGCTTTGCCTCCACCAGTTTCGATTCTTTAGCTTGAAGAAGACTTTCAGTTTCTCCAAACTCTTTGTTCTTTTTATCCAACTGTTCTTGGAGAGAAGATTTTTCCTGGATAGCCTGCTGCAACGAATACCTTTCTTTCTTCAACTTCTCCTGTAAATCTTCCATTAAATTCTTATCCACCAACAAGTCTCGTTCAAGCTCCTTGTTTCGAGCCTCCGCCAACCTCAACTTCACATTCTCGCTCTCCACTTCTATTTGGGCATCTTTCAAATAAGTCATGTATGATATAAGACTTCCTCTTTGCTGTTCTAGTTCAGCCATTTGGGCTATAAACAGCTGCTCTTGTTCCTCCATTTTCTGTTTAGAGGATGCAAGAGACTTCTGAGAAGAAATCAACTCAGATCTCACATCAGAAAGGAGATCCTTCACTCTCCTAAACTCCTCCAAAGCTCCATTGTGATTAGACGCTTCCTCGGCCAAATTCTTTAGCTCCTCCCGAGCTAATAGCCACTCCTTTGTCTGCTTCTCCAAGCTGGCCTCTGCACCTTTGACCTTCTTGCCTTCCAGCCTTTTCTGTGTCATGGAGATTTCTAGTTCGTCTTCTTTCGCCTGTAGGGTTCTTCGCAGTTCCTGGAGCTCAAATTGTTGTCTGTTCACAACTTTATTGGCCTCATTAAGAAGCTCACTCTTGGATTTAAGCTCATAATCTATCTTGGCAGCTTCCTCGCTCTTCTTCGCCAGTTGATTTCTCATTTTATTCATTTCATCTTCCTTCAACGATTGTGTGGACTCTGCAGCGGTGATCTCCTGGTCTCTCTCCTTCAATTGGTATGTTAGATACTCTATCTGCTTAGCCTGAAAAGCTATTTCAATATTAGCCAGCTTAAGTTCCTCTTTAAGTTTTTCCTGCTTCGAACAAGCAGCAGCAAGTTCTCTTTCTCGCTGCTTCAATGCTTCCTTCACACGGTTTAATTCATTAGGTTCCAACATGGCCATCCTTTCTGCATCCTGAAGATCATCTATCTTCAGGGCTGTCAGAGCAGCCTGAAGATCAGATTCCAAGATTTCAAGGTTAAGCCCTAGCTGAATATCTTGAGGGAGATGGGAATCTCTGCTTATCTGTTCTTCAAGTTTCTGGGCTTCTGAAAACAATCTCCCAAGGAGAAAACTTGCAGGTTCATTTGCCCCATTGCAATTACTAATGTTTGAATTACTGTTATTCAGAATTGAATTAACATGAAAGGAATGACCTTTCCTTTTGGTGTTTGTGAAGAAAGCCAATCTGTTTCGTTTCCTGTTGGATTTCAGAGGACATAGCTGCAGAAATATGGTAATTTGTAAACAATATATCGCTGGTAGTAATATAGTTAGTACGTTGCTGTCAGATGAAAGGAAAGATCTCGAAATGCATACACCGCACCAGGATACTTGGCATGCTTCTATTTTTTTTTGTAATTATGTGCCCCATTATTGGTTGTAGATCCTAAGAAGTTTTGTAGATTGATCTTCTTTTGGTAGCAAGAATGTAACTGACCACTTAAAATACTAGTTGAATAGTCAGACCTATCAATGAAAACTTATAGGTTGCTGCAAAATAGTAGGAAGCATTCTTAAAAGAGGACTCGTTGTGATCATGGTGATATAATATTCCCAAATCCATTCCACCCATTCCATAAGGTATTAAACAACTATATTGCAATTCAGAGATGAATTTCCCAGTGTGGGGATTGGAACCAATGATCTCATGCTTATTACATGAGATCTCTGCCACTTCCCTCACAGCCTTTGGTTACCCACTTCTAGGTGGGAGCATAAATAATAAACTGAAAAATTCCTTTTCTCAGGAAAATAATCCTACTGATTCTTTTGTTTAACAGAAGTCTTAGTCTGCCTTTTTTAATAACAAACAAATAACCAACAACGGTCCAAAGTCTAAACATAAAAGCTAATAAATTAGTTACTCCCTCCCATTCGAACTGTCCCCTGTTCCAAAGACGGATGTGCCCATTTCTGTTCCACTTTCCTCTTTCAGAAGGAAATTCTACTAGTATTGCTAATACGATAGATCCTTGAAGTGAGTTATGTGATCTCCTGAGTTTGTTGCAACAAGGGCTGAGGATGAAAGTCGGGCATTACAAGGAATATACTTAACGTTCTAAACAAGCCAAATAGAACAGTTACTTTAGCATGGAGGAAGTACCATTTAGGGTTTGAAACAAGATGGAGAAGCACTGATATGAACCCGTAACTTCCCCTAAAAGCTAAAACATTTGGAGCATCACTGGACAGTAAAAAAAACTGAGCTCATCTCAGTCTGTCGAAGACTAGTAGTAGCAAGCGCTTCGATGACTAAAACTAGCTAACCAAACCTCATCTCCCAAATCAAACTAATAGAGACCTAAGTTTATCCACCCCAACAAACCCTAATTGTTTTCTACCTAAATTTGGTTGCAGACCTATTTTTGCCATGTTTGTAGCTCTAAATTTCAAAACACTAGAACACTAATTGTTCAATTCAATTCATTTCCATTTCTTCTTCCTCTTCCAACATTGAGATTGTTCATAAAAAAACGATCAAATACCAAGCTCATCCCGAACTCAAGCTACCAGCAAAAAAACACAAAAAAAAACTTGGCACATCAACGTACAGCAAATACGAAAAATCACATATTCTGATTCTGTTCCAAAGCAACCATTTCAATCCATATCCATCTCTTGCTCTCTCAATATCCAGATTGTTCACAAACATCAGGAAACAAAGTAAATACTAAATACACACACTACACTACACACACACATACATATATAAGAGAAAAGAGAAATCACCTTGCAGCAATACAGAGAAGACGCGGTCGAGAGATTCGGGCGTAGCGAGGCTGAGAAGGCCATGGCTCGGCACTAGCCACATCAATGCAGGCTCCGCACCTCTACTTACACATATACACACACATTCGCGTCTCCAAAGCCGAACAGAATCTCTGGGAGCAAGAGAGCTTGGAGTTGCAGAAAAGGATCGAAGAGCGAGAGAGAAAGGGATTGGAGGGAAAAATGAAGAACACGCTTAGCTGAAAGCAGAGGGGGAAGGGTGACAATGACCCCACGGCTCACGTTAGTACAAGACAGTGATACGGCGCTACGGTGCGCTGACCAACGTCGCGTTTTTATCCACTGGAATCGAGTTTCTGTCAGTTGTGAATTCAAGTGGGGTTGGTTTCGGTACTCAAAATCTAATTCAAATATTTTTTCTATTTCAAAATATCCTATTTTCTATTTTCGAAAATTAAACCTAACAAATAAAAATACCATATTGGATATTATGGGGGTTTATTTTAAACCAAAAACTGACATCGAACTAAGAACCAGACCGAATTAAAATAAAAAATTTGAAAATCATGAATTATAGTTTGATTATGATTTTATTTTTAAGGGAATCGATCAATTTTGGTTTTAATATGGTTCATAAAATAAAAACCGTTGTTTAACCAGGTAAACCAAACAAAAAATTCCACTCACCATGTGTCGCACCCAAAAATCATCCATGTATGTATTATGGAGTGGCTCTTTTTTATCCTCACAAATGACATCGTTTAACTTCACACAAAAATTCTTACTTAAATTTCGATTTCATTGTAGGTTTTCTGGCCATTTCAAGTTAATGTTTATGCATATTCTTAATTATCATTAGTTTGAATGAATAAAAATTGAGCATAAATATCAGGCCGTAAAATTTGGTTGGTTCAGTTTGAACCAAAAATCAAACCACTTTCTAGTGGTTAAAAAATCGATCATTCAATCAATATACCCCGTTTTAATTATAGTTTTAAAAATTATAAAACCAAAATTCTCGATTTGGTTTAATTAATCAGACCATGGACAACCCTGTTGGATATTTGTTTACAGTCTGCTAGATCATCTACATATTCAAAACTATAATATCTACAATACCACACAGAAAAACATCATATTGGAATATTTGCTTATAGTTGCTGGCTTGCTGCCAAATCCTCAACCCATTCAAAATTATAATCTGCCAAACCAATTAATAAAGATGTGTTTATTTCAAAAAAAATATACACCAAACCAAAAAATATCATATTCGAAATATTTGAATTTATTCAAAAATCTATCGCAAATATATATATATATCTGCATACTGATGGAAATATCAAAAAAAATATAATTCACTTTACAATATAATTTTAGAGACCTGATAGAAACAAAATATCAAGTCCATTAATGCTTCTTCTCAAATCTATTCACTTATTCATGTCAAAGTCAAACCAAGGATATGTATACAACAATGTGTCAAAATTTGCAGTATCTCCTCCAATCCATGCCTAGTAGTATGTATATGTGGAGCCCACAAGATTACAGAGTCAAATCAGCAATTTAGCAGAAAATTAACTCCCTGGTGTTCCAGAAGAGACTGAACAGGCCTCTCTGCTTTTGTACTGATAAAGTTACAATGTTCATCAACTTTCTCGATTTCTATAACTTGTTTGCTACGAGTTTTCCTCTGGAGAAATCTTGTCGTCTTTCTTGGATGTAATGTGTCTGAGAGCGTGTCGTGTGACAGAGTTCACCTGCTTTCTCAACCTAGCGTTCTCGGTGAACATGTCTGCTAGCAGCTTTCTCAGCTCATCGTCCGTTGTTCTTGAAGCGTCGATATTAGGAGTTCTGTCGTCGTCTTTTGTTGCCGAGCTGTCAATATTACAAGCTCTATCGTCTTTGGCCTTTGAAGTGTCGGTGCCATTAGTGAATAATTTCGCCTGAAACTGTTTGGAGAGGTATTAAGCATATGGAGAGACATTGTAAGGCAATTCTAATTTAGATGATAAAACAAAAGGAAAATGAAATATCAAGTCAATAGCAGTTTGGGTTGTGGGATGCGAAGTAAAACCTAAGCTTCTAATACACGTGCTTTCGATACTTGAAGTGTAGAAAGAGAAATCCCCAGCCCGATATATTGAATCAATGATAAGACGTGTACATAACATAACCAACAGAGGTTATATGAAAAGTCAGACAAAGACCAACAAAAAAACGTCTAGATGCTATTGCCTAAAATTCCTAGACTATCATGATTCAGCGGTGTTATGGACTGAGACAACCATAAACACAAAGCCCCATTGGCTGTTGTGCGAGGGCCACACGGCACCCAGGCATCTATATAGAATAGTCACATATACTGTCCATATGGTAAACTAGCCACATAGCAATGCAACTTCTACAGCATAATTTTGATGTTTGGATGAGAAAATGAACTGATAACTAATAAATGATGTAACTCTGGCCTCATTTTCCATAATAACTGTTCCATTTGACTCATTTCGAACACTAAAAATGATTTGTTAGTGTCGACTTGTATTTGTGCTGTAACAGATTCTATCTGGTCACAAATTATCAGTTTAAAGCCACTAGAGAGAACTGAAAACTGCAATAGCACACTACCTTATATATTAATACAATGCATCAGCATCAAAATATATACACTAATTATTTTTAAATCAATATGCAACAAAGGGTGACAGTTCCGACAATGTAAAGGAGACAATTACCCAAGGGGAAATTGCAAAAACTCTCACAACAGATAGCAGCAGTATATATATAAGGGGAAATTGCAAAAACTCTCCCTATGTTATTTCAGTTTTGCAGAAAGTTAACGTCCGCTGTTTTTGTTGCAACAACTCTCCGTCCACCTTGTATTTTTTTGCACTGTCATTGTTATTCCGTTAAAATAGACGGAAATCTTGAAATATTTTCATAATCACGAAAATACCCTCACAACTTAGTGTATAAAATTGCAAAAACTTTCCATATATTATTGCACTTTAGCATAGAATCTCGGTATACAATGCATATATTTTTGCACAATGCAATTTTATATATTCCGTGGTGAAGGTATTTTCGGGATTATGAAAATATTTCAAGATTTCAGTCTATTTTAACGGAATTACACTGACAGTGCAACAAAATACAAGGTAGATGGAGAATTTTTGCAACAAACACAGCGGACGAAGACTTTCTGCAAAACTGAAATAACATAGGGAGAGTTTTTGCAATTTTCCCTATGTATAATATATATTTAAGCAATACCTCTCCAAGCAGGAGACCAATTTGATTGTCAGATCTTGTCAACAAATCAAGAGCCTCTGTTACTGATGAAGAATCCTCGATATATTTATTTTCATCTTCTGTAGACAGATTTATATCGCACTCTCGGAGCCGTGTAAGCAGAACTCTGCATTCATACAGAAGCTTTTGTCTACAACTTTTAGCACTTGCACTCATTTGTTCTTCCTGTTGAAGAAGTTCCTAAAATGCACACAATTTCAGCATCAGTAAATGTTCTTCATTGCCATCATAATAATGAATTGAGATATATATCCACATACATATAGAATGGATGGAAATAAAAACTTCTAAATTAATAGAAAACAAGAGAACTTGAGAACTAAAACCATAAAGCTAACAATATTAGAAAACAATTCCTAACCAAAAACGAGAGAGGAATAAATGTATGTAAACACAGTATAATAAAACTGACTTCAGCTTGGAGAAGAACCATTCTAAACACCATGTTCAAAAATTAAATTGAAGACAGAACCGTAAAATTTATGTATGGCCAAAGACAACATGCTACACCATTAGCAATTTGGGAAAAAAACCACCAAAATGCTTCCTTTTTTAGGTTTCTGGTAGTATGTCCAACTAATAAAATGTAGATCCATATAATCATGTCCTCAACATACACTTCACACACTAATATATGCATTAACAGAGCAACAACCTACCTCAGCCACAGTTTTTTCCTTCAATGAGTCAGCAAGCTCCTGCTTCAATTTCGCTTGGGAATTTCTAAGAGATTTGACTTCTTTAACAAGAACTTTAATGTCTGCCTTCGATTTTGCTTCCAGCTCTTCATATCTCTTTAATAAATTTTCAAGCTGCTCTTTGGTGGCATTCAACTCTGGCTGCAGGTCATCTTTATCCTGTACACTGGCTTCTCTTGTGGATGCTATGTATGACTTCTCAGCTGGGAACTGTCTTGTATAATAATAATGGAATCAACATTTTATACATCAACATAAACATCTAATATCTGATAGATGAAAAGACAAATAACCTGTTCAGATTTCAGTTTTAACTCCATTTCCAATGCCTTCCGCCGAAGTTCCTCCATATCCCACTGCATTTGAGTAAACCTTTCTCTTTCAATCAGAATAGCTTGCTGCAGGTTTTCTTTGCTTTTCTGTTTGGTAGTTTCAAGTTCCACTTCCAAATCCTTGACCTGAACATGACTCATTTATTTATGTTTTTATCTTTTTACCTCAGAAATGCAATATATAAAGTTCATGTAGCAACAAAAGTGCATTAAAGAGTAAATTGCATTATCCACACCAAATATATCACCCTTATGTCCACTGACAAGAATAACCAAGATACAAAGTCAGATTCTGAGTCACAACTGTGCATACCTTTGTTGTAAGGTAACCTTTTCCAGCTATTTCTTGATTTAGTCTTGCTATAAGATCCTCCATGTCTGTTTTTGCAGTGGCTAGTCTTCGTTGCATGGACATCAGAACACTGTTCATTTTATGACGCTGATCCAATGGGAGAATTACTTGCGCATCACCAGACAACAGCGACTCTCTGTTGCTAGAAATTTGTGTGGAACTTGAAATCTCAACACCTCGGTGAAAGTGAAGAGATCCATCAACAGATGACTTGGGGATTCCAGAAATTCCACTGCCTCGTTGAGAGCTTACATCACTTCCAATGCTATCATTTGAGAGTTTCCGAGTATGACCGGTTATCTTACTGTGATCTTGCTCAGAGAAAAGGTCCATGTGATTGCCAACAAGAAATGAAGCATTAGATGCATTTCCATCATCCATTTCTTTTCTCTCACTGTTGTTGACCTGTCTCCCGTGCACCTTGTGTCTAGGTAAGCCTTCCAGCTGCTCCAGAATAGTCTGTCCCATAAATAGCCCCTCGTCAATATTGGATATGCCAAATTTCACAAGCTTTTCGATTGGATTAGTCAAATCTTCATCCAAAGCTAAATCATCGAGACCAAATTCAGAACTGTCGTCCCTTCTTAGCCTTGGTGTTCCATGCTCTGATGTCTCATAAGCAGTGTCACTACCACAATCTGATGCCATTGATGAACTACCAGCAACAACAGATAAGCTTGAATGGGGATGTGATTGAACTGAAGTAATGCTACTGCCAGCAGAATTTGATTCTGAATTTTGTTGATTCTCATCTTGAAAAGCTACAACATTCATGGAAAGAAAAACTGGAACTCTTAGATAATGATAACAATTATGTAAGGTTGTAGACAAAAATATAGCCATTAACAGTAACACACACGCCATTAGCAAGGTACAATTGGAACAATAGAAAGGTACATACAAGATCTAGCAGCAGCTTCTAGCTCAAGAAAGGATGCCACAGCAATACTTCTTGATACATCAATGTCGGATAGTAGCTTTGTCATCCACTCCTCCAAGGAGCACCTTCTCTGCAAGGAAAAGTACAAATATTACTTGCCAATATATAGCAAACAGTATGATTATATGAACGAGTATCTACTTTCCACCAGAACAGAATTCAGAACCATCAAGTATAGAAGACAAATCTCAACAGAAACCATTCACAGCAAATTTAAGCTAGAGTGGCATAAGTTACAAATAATGTATTTTAGGTTCTGAGGTATCTCAAAAGAAGCTACAGTCAGGCCGATCATGGCCACACTACATTCTTCTACTTTTTAAGAATCCTATAACCAATGAACCCCAACAGCATTACATTCAAACTATCCCGCGTCAGGTTAGCAACAACCATTCTAGATAATTAGTTTCATGATGCATCAAACAATGAAGTGATATAGATGATACCACAGAGTGCAAGACATAAGTAAGGGAACTTAAAATAAGATCAGCATTAAAAATGAAGAGTGGCTTTATGGTGTCAATATGCAGGTCAATGGAAGGTAGAAAGACCAACAAACAGAGGACAGCAGACCCCCTACCTCTTCCAATAATGCCCTACTTTTCATTCGCATTAATCCCTTGGGTGGAGCAGGCGGAAGGTTTTTCTTGGGATATGCCTTCTTAACCTGAAAAATACAGCCAAAAAAGAGTATAAGCACATCCACAGACCGGTGTAGTCTTAGTAGAGCCGATAATATGATTTCTAGCATAGGGCTCAAAGAACGCTTAATGTAGTGAATAAATTTGAGGGGTACAAAAGAAAAACAGAAGAGATAAACTAACATCAACAGATAACTTCAGAAAGTCATTAAATCTCCGCAGTATTCCACGTGTAGTTGTAACACCTTCTGGTGATTGGATACCAACCTGAACCCTGTAAAACTGTCCTTTAAGAATGTTAAAACTGAACATACACGAGCATATAGGAAATTATATCTCCTGATCATTGACAAGGCAGTAAAAGCATATTTCCCCTCATACTTCAATACTTATAAGGTAATGATATGTTCAACGTCAAATATAAAGTTATTTTTCCCATTTAATTACTAAAGTTGAACAGAAGAATCCCATAGTTTATCTTTGGCGCCTCTTGGCTCAATAGCACATTTTGTTGACAAGGTACATGCAAATTTCCCTTAGTTAAAAAGCCTGACCATGGCCGTGGAATGCCCAGTTATCACTACCGATTTTGTAGTATTCCTCCGCCCATTCCAAAATAAGTATCCACTTTCCCATTTTTGAAAAAAAAAATTAAGGATAAATTACTTATTGAGTGAGTTTCCCCATACACCTTAATGTGTTTTTATAAACTTATGAAAGTCTCACATTGACAGTATTTGGATCTTGTCAACACTTAATACGCCTTCGGGCATCCACCCATCAACTTGAATTTCTGGGTTGGGATCTTGTATCAAATCTAAAGGAAGTTAAATTATCTTAAGAATATTAGCGGCACTTCATGCATAACTAACTTACCAAACAGGAAAATGGGCACTCATTTTGGAGCAATTTTTCTAGAGGAAGTGGACACTTATTTTAAAACAGGAGTGCAGTAAAAAACAATAGGTGAACTGAACATATTACTAAGTCAAAACAACTTCTAACCCTGGGCATAGATAAAAATTGGGAAAACATTTAATTTGAGTACCACTACAGGGTCTGAATTTCTTGATTTGGGGAGAACAATCCACGAGGGTATGGTGACACAGTAACTCCATCCTGTGTGAGGATCATGTGGCCAAACTGTGAGGCGCCCATTCTGCAAGAGAAAACTAATGGTTAAGCAAGATATTTGAGTGACTGCAATAGTCCGTGAAAAAAAGAGGAAAAGGAAACACAATTACCATATATTTCAGTCAACAAAAATAGCATCGCAACAGCAAACAATTGGATTTAGACACAAAGATGGTAGTATACAATGGAAATTATTCACTGAAGGGGATAAGTCTCTAAATGGCTAAATGCAGTCTTCCGCAAATGTCTAAATGCAGTCTCTAAATGGCTAAATGCAGTCTTCCACATTTGAGATGTAACAATTGTCTCAGTAGGGAAATACTAAAGTTTCTCCTACTTACAGAAAATATTGCTTGAAAGAACATACAGCCTTCTCCTACCTCCCAAATAAGCCAACAGAAGAACAAGTTCAATGTGATAGCCAAGCTAACATGGTGAAATATGTTTATCCTATCTGCATTGCAAGTTCAATTCATGGTTTCAGACTTTCAGTGAACAAGGGCAGTAGTGAGTGTGTCTTCAGACTAGAAATCATGAACCTATAGGATTAGTTGGCAAAGAGGGCGATTAATGAACCACGAGCCGCACAAAAATGCAAAGGGGGTATTTGAACTCAGTAAGTTGGTTTAATATTACCTTTACGCCAACCTAAAAGCTTAGATGAAATGGAGGCCCTAATTAGTATATCAAGTGGTTTTATGCACTAAAGACTTTCAATGTGGGATACTGTCTGTGCATGGACCAAGAACTATGTGGGAAGAAAACCCAAACAGCCCACAAGGCACCAAGACCATACCAGTTATAACACCATTTTTCTTTACTTCAACCTAAAAGCCCTAAGCACGTGAAGGTCCAAATCATATCTCTTGCAGTCTCAAACTCAGGACACTTCCAATCCAGGACACTTCAACATCTTACAACTAATCATACACCAGCAGCAACATCCAAGAGTTTAAACAATGTGTGTAACCTGAGTCCAAGGATCCTAGAAAAGGCTCCATTTCCCTTACAAACAATAATAAGCAAGCCCATAGACCAATCAATCCCGAGCAGGGTTTTAACTTAAAATCTGCTAGTAAATAATCGTAGAGGGTGTTGCTTGGGAGGGCAATGAAGTACGAGTCAAGGAGCTGTGAGTATAATTGAGGCTCCCGAGCCCCCACAATTGTTGGAGCCACCTGTCAGATGCTCACTAGTTTTCCAATCAAACACCTTCATTTAACATAGCAATGACTTCAAAGAGTAACCCCTGATCATCCAATTCAATTGAACAGAAATTTGCCAACTCTATCCAAACAAACCAGTAACCAAGTCAAGTCCCAAACTGAAGTGAACTAATTAAAACCAATCCATTACAAACTACCACACACAGTTAAAAAGAAACAGCTCCAGATTCAACCGATCCATAACAAATTGAATCAAGCAAGCCTCAAATAACGAAACTGAAATCCAAATTCAACTGAACCCAACAAAACAAACAAGAAATTGACCAAATCATAGCATACCCATTTACGAGGCGGAGGGCTCCAATCCATCCCCAGAGGCAGCGGCGAAGCTCCATCGTGCCTGTGCTTCGGCGGAGGAGTCCTCAGCATGATTCGACTCGATCTCTCCATCAATTCAATCACTGATCATCGAAACCGATCGCCAGATCAAGAAAAAGCTAGGGTTTAGCGCGATCTCGGATCGTCGGTGAAACCTATATCAAAATTCTCGTTCTCGTCAGTGAGGGTGTGGAAGAAGAAGACGGAGCAAGAAGGGGTCGGCGCATGTTAGAATAAGCGACGCGTGCGGGGCTAAACGGAACCTGAAGCAAAGAACCTTTGTTCGGCTCTGTTCGGTGGAGAAAGAGAGAGAACAACTACACAGCTCTCTTTCTTGTTTTGCTGATTAATGAAACTGGTAAAATAGATTAATGTAATTTTTTGTGTATAGAAAAATGAATTTGCAGAATTATGTTTTTGGATTTAATTGTAGTATTCAAGTGTCTTTTGATGGGAATTTTGCATAGTTCACACCTCTCTACTTGTTTTGGAATTCAATGTCATTTTTCTGCACATCATTTATCATCACTAATCATGTTTTATTTGTAATTTACTACCCTTATTTTTGTCAACTTACATTTATAAATTAATTAATTAATATAAAAGGTAAATTACTCATACACAAATAAAATAATAATAATATTTTTAAGATAAATAAATATTAAGTGAAAAAAACTAAGATAAATTATTACACGTGAACTATTGTGAGGATTTGACGTGTTTGCACTCTACCGATTTTTAATTAAATTAACTATATTTTGTTTAATATTGTTTAAATTAAATTAAATTAAATGATATAGACCTTTGAGTTAATGTTTTATTATAATATTTAATGTTTATAAAATAAGTAACATCAGCTAAGTACATTTAAAAGTATGTGTTTTTCGTATAAATATTTGGAACAAAATCAATGAAAAACCCTTAGTTATTTGACAAACTTGGGAACGTTTGTGGACCGTAAATGGATTTGATCTACGGATGTTATTGAAGGAGGTAAATGTGATGGCACGAAATATAATTATGATGTTTATGGTTGGGCTTTGTGTCACTGCAATAGGTAGTAAGGGTGATGTGGTAATTTTAGGTGGCAGCTTGTGTGGGTGCGTTAATGATGGGGTTGTTAACTGTTATTAATAAGGTGATTTAGTTGTGAGTGGGGCTGAGATAAATGTTGAGAGAGTGGAATGTTTTGACGGTTACGCAAGTGGTGCTTGTGGGTTCTTGATATGATATTTTTGGTTCTTGATATGATAATGATATTTATTGATTTTTCATGGTTTTGTTATAATATGTCAAACACAAGAATATCATATGTATGTCCCATAATTGTGCTATGCCTAGGTGGATGATATGCCTTGGTATGTTGGTAGATGTCATAGTGTTTTAGTCAGAATTTTGTGCTGTAAGTGAACTATGAGGTGTTGGTAATTGTCATGGTTTTGGGAATGGGTGATCATTTGCATAAGTTTGCCATTTATTTGTTTAACCAACTTATTACCATTGCTTTATTCAAGAAAAATCGATTGCGTGTTAGTGGTGATCTTGAATGAAATTTTATAGTGTCATTGGTGTCACGGTTGTGTATAGAAATATCACGATAATTGTTTCATAGTGATGAATTTTATTGAAATGTTATATTATTTCATGGATATGATGATTCAATAAAAAAATATAATAGTATCATAGGTTGCTTGAAATTCAACATTTCATGATTTTATAGTTTTCTTTCATTTTAATAAAATGTGAATGATATTCTTCATCAATTTATAATAAATTATTAATTGTACTCTCCTTTAATTATGACCCACAGTGATTTTACTGAAATATGAGGATGACTTACAATTTCATGATTTTTCATGCAAATATCATAGAAATTAAGTCTCATTGTAATAAGACTATTTCATGAATATCATGTGATGGTGTGTCATAAATCAAGCAAATCAATAATGATTTAAACTTTTCAGCGACCACGATATGAAATATGCTCCCTATGCTAATGGACCTTCCCTACCAAATCTGGGCTAAATCGAATAACTCCAACAAAAATTCGGAGTTCCCTTCCTTCTCTGTTGCGATGATCGTGCTGGAGGCGACGAACACCAAGGCGGCAGATACGACGCCGAATGATTTGTTCATGTCGGAGGCGGACAACACCAAGGCGACGAACGATCTATTCAGAAAACATACCTGGAGCTGTGGGAGGGACTAGAGGAGATGAGATCAGGGGCGTCACGGATGGATCACATCTGTGACGGTAGAAGCGGCAGTGGCTGTCAGCGGTCTCGTCGCGGCGGTGATGGCGTAGATGAGGCGCTAGCAACGACAGCATGAGGGGCTTGAGGAGATGAGACCGGCGGCGTTAGAGATTACTCTTGATCTACACCTCCGACGATTCTAAATCGTTGTTCATGAAATCGAGCACGATGACACATATCCGATTCAGAATTGACGAGCTCGGGAAACGGTACGCCGATAAGAATTTGACGGTGACGATCAGGGGCAAAACTTCCGCTCGAGCTTATATTCGACAATATGTAATTGTGGCTTGTTCGGTTCTTGGTAGTGCAACATGCAAAAATGGTCTTGAATGATATTGAAATGAAACTTGCAAGAATGGCAATGACAGAACGTTGGGTCGTTGCACCCAATAATGATGTGTCAGTTAATTAGAAATATTTGTGGTAAATTAACCGCCAAGAAGTAATTTAGTGGGGTAAAGTGCAATGACATATTTAGCCTTTCAAGGGTATATATTAATTTTCTTTTCAAATCATTAGTATTTGTTTCTATCCAATCATTCATTGACATTTGTCCAATTCCAATGGTTTCTTAGTTTGTATATCAAACATGATTTTTCATAGATTTCTATCCTAAATATTTCAATCTTCTTTTTAAATATAATTTGAGAGGTCACTTAAAAAGTTTTTTTTCTCTAGTCATGAGGAAAAGACAAGATTCAAGAGGAGAAAAATGTTGGGAGAAAAACGAATCTAATAGAATAATTAGATGCAGCGGAATTAAATAATTCTCCCT